>JARHVA010004116.1:737500-992500 GCA_037957365.1 Torreya grandis
TATTTGTTTTACTCAAAGCACAACTTATCTAGCATCTACTTTGTAAGTGAACTGAGTTTGAGAAAAAAAATATTTTGAGGTCAGGGTCTTTATACAAGCCATGAAACCTTATCTATATTCTAATATAGAAAATCCACTCCATCAGATAACTTGTGATCATAGTCCCATACCAATTCATCTAATTTTTGTTGAATCTCTTTCAAATCTTGAGTTATTCAATTCATATATTTATTCATTTTAAATTATCCTATTAGATGATCCTTGAGATATTGAAGGATTAATTTGGTATCATCAATTTTATACAAGAACTTTAATACTCTACCTATTAGAAATATTATGATCTTGCACTTATTTGTATCCTTTGTAGCTACACCCTTAACCTGCCATTTCATCTTGTAGGTTAATAGGTACCATTAGGGGTTATAAGTGTTGGCAAGTGTTGTCATTGATGTCATGTTTGATATCAAAGGTAATGACAAAGTGGTGATGTCATGATGATGATGATGATGATGATGATGATGATGATGATGATGATGATGATGATGATGATGAGTTTGAGCCTGAAGTTGTGCAAAGCATGATTTGGATGCATATGAGCTAAGGTAATTATTATTTGAGGTTTATCATATTATATCTAACATGATGTGGTTTTTGATTAAGCAAAGAAGGCAAGCATGTGAACAATGTGTTGGCATAGAGCATGTGATTAATGTGTTGGCATATGCTTGGTAGCCTAGTATGTAAGCATAAATCTTTAATATATGCTTCGATATGATGTTGATGAATGTTATGGATGATGAGATCATGTTACATAGGTCCTATGGGGTGTCAAGAGTACTTGAAGTGCTTATGGTAATACATGGTGTTCATTAGGTTCTTTTTTATGGTCATCTAGGCCTAGTTGGTATTGTGGAAAATCAAACTAAGTGAGTAGATTAATGACATCATATTTCACATGCATGAAGGTTTCAAGAACATATTGATATATGGATGGATTCCCCTATGTGAGGATGCCACGTGGTTCAAATTTAAAATCATGAGGTTGAGTGTAGCTAAAGATATACATGTACAAAGTTTTTCTCTTAGACAAAAGTTCACTAAGGTTATCTACTTAATCAAATTGTAAATACACATCATATAGATATTAATGAACCAAAATGTTTGTAAATTTAATGTAGTTACTCAAAAATTCAATTGAGGTCAAAGGTTTTCACGGAGATGTTGTCTATAGTGCCAAGAAGCTATCTTGAAAATTTGGAGTCGTGAAGTGATTTTTATCTCAAGTTATAAAGATTCAAAGTTACTCTAGCAAACTATGATGGGATAGAGACCATCAAGTTTAATAATGTTGAAGTCTAAGGTTATTGGTCTAGAAGATCCAATAGTGAGTGCTTAATCATACATATTGAGATCAATTATATGCATGAAGTCAACATGTCAAAGGTTGCACATGTTAGTGATAAGTGTCACAAGCTCACTAATCTGATAGAATATTAATGGTGAGTGGTGGGTAGTAATTATGAAGATCAATGGTGTGGGATAAGTCAAAGAGTGAAAAAATCATGTAGGACTGCCAAGTGGCACAAGCACATGAACTAACAACAAAATGTTCATAAAGCATATGAGGGTGTCAAGTGTCATAATTGTAGGAGTTCTAATCAAGATCTAATGGTGAACATTGCAGGTTAAATACTAAGCTACTTATAAAGAGATATATGTTGTGTATTTGATAAAAATATGTGAGGAAATGAAATGATGGCCAACCTATGTGGATGGTATTAAGCTATATCTTAATATGATATAATCCTTAAGGGTTAAGGCAAGTCTAAAAGGTGAAGAAGAATATAATCATCATGAAGGCTCTATAAAAGGTGAAATCAAATGTGGTGATTTCTAGGTTTATGAGTAGGGGCTCTAAGTGGAGCAAGAATGTAGAGTTGAGAGGCAAAGGAGAGTAAGGGTTCCTAGTGGATGGTTTGAAGAATAGAGTAGGTTGATGACTATGTGTATGACCTATAGGTCATATTTATGATGTTAGAAATAATTCTCTTAGATGTTTTAAGAATTGTGAAAGAGAGGAATGTGTAAGAGTTGTGAAGCAAAGGAAAGAAGAAAGAGTGCATGACCAGTAGATGGGTTATAAAGAAGAGTAGGTTAATGACTATGTGTATGACATATATGTCATATTTTTGATGTCAAGGATAATTATCTTCTAGTTTTTAAGATTGGTGAGAGAAGCAGATACAAGAAGGATTTATAGGTTTGAGTGAGTATATGAGGGTAGTTTGAGTGAAGAGGAAGAGAGATTGTGGCATTGCTATGAGAGAGGCTTGTATGAGATAGAAAGGGTGTTTTACAAAGGTTTTAAAATTAGAGGTCCATCATCAAGTGTTAAAGACATCAATTTAAAGGTGGAGATGTGCATATCATAGGTGTTGGGAGGGTGCTCAACATCTAGGTCATAAGGACTTGACCATCTTAGGGGTAGGTGTTCCTTGTGGAATAGGTGTTTCAATAAATTTTCGTTAGGACTTGACCATCCTAGGGGTAGGTACTCCTTATGGAATGGGTGTTCCACTAAAGTCTCATGTTTGTAATACCTTATAGGATAAGTAGTCCATGTGTTTATAGGCTTGAGAGTGAGTTTTATTCCCCAAGAGGGGTTCCCACATAGATATTGTGTTTTGTGTGTGATCTTGTATTCTCTATTGTTCATTATTATGAATGACTTGTAGATTCTATAAATGCTTCTGGTAATTTATCAAGAGTTTGAAAGGATTGGAATTAAAGTCTGAAATATCTAGCTTATTGATTCACCCCCCTCTTAGTGATTGTACCTCCAATAATTGGCATCAAATTAGGTCCTTTAGAGTAAGCTTAATAGCTTGAAGGAGATCTTAAGTAGATCAATATAGATAAGAAGTTGAAGAAAGAGAATCAATAGTAGAAGTCTATGATCAAGGCACTTGAAGAACATATATGTACTTTGAAGAAATATGCTAAAGAGGATGAGAAGGTTATCAATGATCTCAAGGTTTAGATAGAAGATGCCAAGGCAAGTTTGAGTTCAAAAGAGGAAAGTTGTTCAAAAGAAAAGAATATCATGCATGATGAATAAGTTTTTCATGATAGTGGAGAAGAAGTGTTATATGACAATGAGGAAAAAGAATTAGATATAAGATCCAAGCTTATAAAGAGGAGTCACAAGATGAGGTATGTGGTCAAAGGTCTTGAAGCACAAGTTAGTTCTCTTGAGGGAAGTTTATTAGGTAAGACCAAGAGAGATGAGAAGAAGTATCAAGACCTGATCAATTATTTTGAATAGAAAACATGTAGATTAAAGGATGACATGGATATATAAGGCAAGGAGGATAAGGAGGTCATCAAATATCTCAGAGGTCAATTAGAGGTTTCAAATGTTGGCCTAAAATTAAGAGAATAAGAGTGTAAATATATCAAGACTTAGTTAGAATAATCTAATACCAAGGTGAGTTCAAAGCAAGGTGAACATGATGAGTTAAAGACTAATATTGATTCCTTGAGAGTAAAGCATGAACAACTCGTAGACAAATTAGACAAGTTGGAAAAGAAACACATAAAGCCTAATCAAGTTAAGAAGAATGCAAGCTTTGAAAGCAATGCAAGATGGTCTATTAGACAACCAAATGCTTCAAGGTATGTTATTTTATTCCATGGTCATTGTTATAAATTTAATAATTATGGTCATAGAGATGAGGAATATAGAAGGAAGTCAGTCAAGTATGGACATTTATGGAGCTATGATAGGAGTTTTTGGCCAACGATTGATTATAGTTTAAATTTGTCAAAAGGTACTAATGATGTTATTTGTTTAATTTGTGATAAAAAAGGTCATATTGATAAAATTTTTCAAAGTAAATTTGCTAAGAACTCAAGTCATCTGAAGAAGGAAGAGAATCCTAGAAAGCATATCAAAAGTCAAAACATGATGTGGAGACCTAAGGTAGTGAAGGCTAGTCCTATTGAGTTCAAGAATCAAACTTTTGATATTGTAGAAAAGGAATCAATTTTGGAGATGTCTCAAGAGTGATAAGGAAGCTTGATATCAATCCAAATGGAGAAGAAGGTGGATGGTTTAAGAATCAAGTCATTTATACCATTTAAGGCTAAGGAGAATCTGAAGGAAGGATCTCGATCTATTGGTTTATTTTTTGTAGTTGAAGAATTTTAAGGTAAGGAGTTTCATGATTGCCAAGAGTTCTTGTTGTCTATTTTAAAAGAGGATAAGGTGTTATTTGAAGATATATGCCCAAAAAATATTTTTTTATCATGTATTCTCAAGGAATCCAAAGAAGAGATGGATGCCAAGCAAGTTGTTTCAGCCAAGGAACATAAGAAGAAGAAGAAGGTTCTTCAATCCTGTGATGAGGATTGGTATGCTCCTCTATTCTAGGTCCTTGTGAAGTAGAGATCTATTTATTGTGATTAATGAAGACATTTTTTTATTTTGAATAATCATGTGGTCTTGCAAGGGTGTTATTAGTTTGTAGGGTTAGATTGAAGGTTTCTTTGCGGCAAAGGAGGATTTGTGAGTTGTCAAGATGATCTTTTTGCATAAAAAGGTCTATTGACCTTATTATCACATGATCCAAATGGTGTTGAGGTTTGAGGATTATTAATAGGTTTAATGGGCCAAATGGGTTTTTAAATAAATCTTCATAAATATTTTAAGGTTTTTGGTTTTCAAATTATTTAATTTTTTTGTCAAAATAGAGGCCTAATTAACTAGTAGGTTTGTGAAGGAAGTATGTTTCAAAGAATGAGATAGGTGATTAAAATTGGTTTAATTGAGGACCCATATGAGAGTGATCTAGATACAAAGTTTTAGGTCTTGAAAGTGTGTCTAATAAAACTTGTGGGCTCTGCAAGTTCTAGGTGGGGCTACAAGGAGTCTAGACATGCCTAGTGTGAAGATTTGATGTTTTTGCTTAGTTTTTACAAAAGATAAAGGAATTATTTTTTCAACGTGAGTTATTAGATTGGTTTAGATAATTTTTAATATTTAGTGTGTGTCCTGAAGTTCTATTGGTGGTCCTTGAGGTGGCTTGAGAGAGAAGGCTGGTAAACCTATGTGGTGGTTCTTCATGGTGTGTGGAGATATGAAGATGCTCAAGAGGTGAAATGGCTTAGAGATCTTCGGGGGAGTTCCTATAAGATGTCTCTTGGTGATTTTCATCATATTTCAATGTTTTTCTATGTTTTTTTCATTGGTAGAGTGCATAATAAAAGAAGGGTATTGTCATGGAGCATGGTTGCAAAATTTAAGGTAAGAAGTGGTATGCACAAATTTAGGGGGAGATAACTCAGATAGTTTGAGTCACTTGACTTAAGGATCTATGCATGATGTAAGGATAATAATATGTGAGATGTTCTAGTCATTATGAAAATATGTTGAATCTTCATGCATAAGCAAAGGGAGCTTGTGAGTTCTACAGGTAAATAGGTCCAAGGATCAGAATAACCCAAGTTCAAATTTATGTATGTCAAAGAATAAATGACATGAGATGGAAAATGATGTTAGGGAGAGATTTATAAGCTCTGTGAACACTTTTTTTTGGTCTAAGGATCAAATATGTCCAAGTTTAGATTGATGTATGTCAAATGGGGAACAATTATTTCATATAAGGTAGTTAAGTATCCTAAGAACTTATAAGTATATTTGAATAAATTCTTGATGTTAAGAGGATCTTGGTGGCTATTTAGTCCAATTTTTCAATTATGGAAAAGGGGGAGAAGGAAAAGAAGAGGTTTCCATAAATGAAAAATGGGATATTGTTGGTAAGTGTTATCATCAATGTCAAAGATTGATGTCATGTGTGCAATGATGTCAAAGGTAATGACAAAGTGGTGATGTCATGATGATGATGAGTTTGAGCTTGAAGTTGTGAAAGGTAGTAATTGGATGCATATGAGCTGAGGTAAGTATTGTTGAGGATTATAATATTGTATCTAGCATATTGATGTGGTTTCAAGTCAAGGAGAGAAGACAAGCATGCGAACAGTGTGTTGGCATAGAGCATGTGAATAGTGTGTTGGCATAGGCTTGGTAGCCTAGTATGTAAACATGGATCTTCAGTATATGCTTGGATAGGATGTTGATTAATTTTATGGATTATGAGATCATATTATAGAGGTCCCATGGGGCATCAAGTGTGCTTGAAGTGCTTATGGGAATGCATGGTTACCCTATAGTGCCAAGAAAATACCCTGAAAACATGTAAGTGTTATAAATTAGGTTTTATGCCACTCTAAGCTTCTTCAGGGTTAATATTTAAAAAAAACTATTGGGAGTCTTATTAGTGAGATAAAAAGCACAATACATAGCTTCAACATAAAATTTTTAATGCAAATTTTTAGTGTGTAATATACACCTAGCCATTTTAGTGATAGTCCTTTGTTTATGTTCAATAACACCATTTTACTCAAGTGTGTAAGAAATAATATTTTCATGTTCACTCCCATGTTGCTTAAAATATGAAAAAAAAAATTAATATATTTAGTACACATATCAATTAATAATAAACATAAATAAAAATTATATTATTTTTAAAAAAATGTGAAAATCAATGAAAGTATCTAGAACTTGATCTTTGGTTTTTAAGAAATAAATCCAAACTTACCTAGTGCAATAATTTAAAATTTTAAAGAATATTTTACACCATTAATGGAAGGAGTTTGTATAGGCCCGAAAATATTACTATTAAATGAATGAATTTTTTTAGTTGCACACCAAAATTAAATTTTAGAAAAGATTCTCTATGTATTTTACTAGCCATACATCCATTGAAAAAATAATTAGTTGGAAGAATTGCAGGCAAACCATGAATCATTTGAGTTTAATCATAAGTGCAATATTTTGGTAATTAATATGTCTTATTTTTTCATGTCATAAGTTATTATCAATTGAATCAAGTAAAACATGAGTAGAAGAGGAAATAGAAAATTCAGTAAACTTAAACAAGTTATAATTATCTAAAAAGGTGGAAACAAAACCTTGCACCATATTGAGTTTATTCAGGAGTGAAATATTTTTTTAATTAATATGTCCTAATATTTCATACTAGAATTCAGCATCAATTAAAGCAAGTAAATCATGAGTAGAGGAGGAAGAAGAAAATTTAGTAAAATTAAACAAGTTATTATTATCTAAAAATGTAGTAGCAACAACCTAAAAGTCTTTCTTGCATGATTTAACATAAAAAATGTCATTAAAGAATTATACTTTATAGTAATATTTACATATTTGAGGAATGGAAACCAAATTTAATTTTAAATCAAGAATAATCAAAACACCATGCATTTCACAATTAGGGATTTTAACACTTCTTATTTTTAAAGGATAGTAATGGTGGTTCACTCTATATGCCCTCACTTATATTTATTTCCTTCATTCTACTTATCTACTACTTTGCATCAAATTTTGATAATCTATTTCACTTCATTATTCTCTTATTTTTAATTTTATTAGTTGTTTTGATGTAACCTTGGTTATTTTCTAGATAGATTCCATGTTTTAGATTAAAACATTATTTGATATGACATGGCATGCTTTATTTTCTAATGACTTTATTTTATTGCACATTCGCTGAATCTAAAACATCAAACTACTTTGGGAAATATTAAATCTTTGATTGAATTGTCATTAAATGCCTTATGAGTGACCATTTTTTACCTATCCTACATACCCCTTTAGCCAATGCTTCCTTCCCAAACTTAATTGATTAACCTGGTGTTGACCTTGTGTTGAATTTTCTTCATTATTTTTCTTCTTTCTTTTGATATTCTATGATGTTGAATTTTCAAACTATGTTGTGATGGCCTATGATATAAAGATTGTGTTATACATAGCTATAATACATACCTACAAAAATACAATAAAATATAAAATGAAACAAAAATCCTAACTTTATGGTGCTACCTGGAACCCACACAATTCTCAACATGAGATTAATAGAGATAATTTACAAAAAACATTAAGCATGTAGCCATTTATATGCCCTAGAAAAATGTTTCCTTGAAGTTCCCTTAGTACTATAATTACTTACTATGATACGTCATGGATGACATATGTTATTTTCCACTAAATGCATAGTTTACCTAAATGTACCGAAAATAAGCTATCATACAATAATACCATGTTCTCTAGATAAAAATCCTTAAATCATAGATAATGATCATGCCATGATTTTTTACTCCACTTATTTATTTCTTGTGTTCAAATTAATATTTACCTTCTTTCCTCTATAAAATTTATATCCATACACCTTTCCTATATTAAATCTTGATCTCTTGGCCACATTATCAATGTGATTCATAGACTCAAAACTATATATTCCATAGACATAATTTATTTTAATCCATATACCAAATGCAAAGGATTGAACCTTGTCATATGCTTATACTTAGTCATGAATTCCCATAGGATACTAATAATTTAATACTCCCAATAATATATTTGTACATTACATATTTTTGTAAGCATATTCTCAAGAAATTTATTAAATGCTTCTATCTATCCATTGGCTTTAGGATAATATGATGTTATTTTACGGTGTAAGATAATGAATTCTTATGTCAAAGTCTTCATAATATTATTTAGGAGTTATGTTCCTTTGTCACTGACCAACATCATCAAACATACAAACCTATTAGTGATGTTCTCATATAGAAACTTGGTTATGTATCATGCGTTATGGCCTAGAGTCACAACAACTCATACCCATTTGGTGAAGTAATTTGTCACAATAATTACATACATGGCATGACTACATTTCTTGGTAGATTAATAGGTCCTAAAAATTCAGTTCCCCATTAATCAAAAGGTTGTATTGCTAACATCAAATTCAAAGGAATTTCATCCCTTTGATTTGGACTTTCTATTCTTTGACAAATGCCATAGTGTTTTTTGAATCTATGCACATCTAAGAAAAGGGTATGCCACCACATGCAACTTTGTAATATCTTATTCTTAGTTGATTCTCTTGTGGATTGTCCTCCTAAAATTACCTAGTGTGATTCTTCCATCAATTTCATTCTCTCATGATCCAAGGCTACTCTAGACAACAAATAATCCTTACTCATTTTGTACATAAATCCATTGATAATACTGAAAGGCATGGCTCATGTGATCACCCACTTTTTATCATTTTTGAAATAATCTGTAGGAAAAGTTCCTTGTTCTAAGAAAATGGCTATGTATTTCATATTCTCAGGAATCATAGAGACTCTAAATAAGTGTGCACATAGTAATTCATCTTTCACTTATTCTGGATATTCACCATTGCTTATTTGGTAAGATGATATAGTCTTGCATTTTATCTTCTTGGTTTTTAAATTGACCTTAAAATTAAATTATTGAAATAACCACTTATTTATAAATGATATAAATATAAGGGTATAAATTGAAAACCAAAATTACTAACAACTCTATAAAAAAGTCTAACTAATTACACAAGTATTATATAATATGAAAAGTGTTATCATGTCTTGGGTAATTTCTTAGTGGATTGTTTTAAACTACATGACTAATTAGGTGAGAAATTACATGACTTAAGTCCACCTTAACTCATTAAGATATTAATTCATGATATGTTGGAATATGAATTTTCATAGTTAAAATTATTTTCAGTTACATAAGATGAATTATAAACAACATATTCAAACAATAAGAAATTATATAATCTTCAAGTTATACTACATGTATTATCTATGAATTTGTATCTATATTTTAAGCATACATTCATGCATTAAAATACACTAATTCACTACCAAACAACCTTTTACTTGCAATATCTACCCTTTTAGGGTCTTCAATACTAATTTATTAAAAACAACATTCTAGCTCTTCTATTCATTTAATTAGCTCTTTAGGGCTCTATGTACTTGATAACAAATGAATATTACTAGAAATTTTATCTCTTTCTTTCACCATGAACTTTGTTGTTTAGTTTTATTTCCTAGGTTCCTTGCATCTTTGCTTCATGAGCTTCTTTTTCACAAATATCCTTTTCTCTTTACTTGTTGGTCCTCTCTCTAAGGCATGCCTCTATTATTGAATGGATATCGATGTCTCTTCTAATTTTTCCAATTTTTCAACTTATGGTTCTTGACCACAATTTCACTCTTTTCATTTACCAAATTTTATCACAATGGAGAACATTTACTCTAAAACCTTATACCCAACACTATCTTCTAGAATTTATGTTCACACTTTGAACAATGATAACACTACATGTTCTTCTTACAAAACCTATAATTGACTATATAATAGCCTCACACACTTAGCCTACTATTACAACCATACTTTTTCAAATCTAGAATCTAGGTGATACATCTCTCTACATCTCTATTTCAACTTCTTGTTCTCTACCTAATTACATAGGATGTGGAACACTTCTATGCACCTTCTAAAATATCTCCACTCAATGGAGGATATATTTGAATTTATCTACCCACTTATGAAAGATGAATAAAACTTATATCTCTCTCACATTTTACTCCTTCCCTCTACCCATTATTTCCTAATGAGGGAAAAACACTATCTACCTCAACCCATAATTGTTACCAAATTTGATATAAATTGATGTAATCATGGTTATATGGTTCAATGATGAAAATAATTAGACATATAGCCTATGACCTATACACATAATAATGAAATCATACAATCCATGCACTAGTACAATATAAGAAACTATTATATTAATTATTAAATGTTATATTAAAACACAAACTCACAGAACTAGAAACACATAAAACCTTATTAGGGTAAAAAACAAATAGAGTGTTACAAAATTATCTAATTAATAAAAATATTTCACTTTTAAACCTATATTTAGACCTTGACACTTGTTAACAAGTCTTTGCTTGTTATTTTTTGTCTGCCTAGATAATACCTCTATCTCCAAAATCCTTATGTTGTTCACCCAACTCTTGTTCCTTATCTAACTCCTCTAGTTAGCTAAGTTAGACACTATCTCAATGAAACCTCTTCTCTAATGGATCATTTTTTTTTTCTCAAGGTATTTCTAATAACCATTATGAAATCACCAACCTTTTAGCATCGACCATTTATAAGTTATTTTATCTCACCATTGTGACTTTTTGGCTTCCATAAATTTAGAGGTATCTAGAATACATGTCATAAACCTTGAAAAATATAATGTTAGACTCTAAGCCTTAGATATGACACTATGCAGGTTGTGTCTTACCATAAAGCGTCCATGACATTATATAAATTTTTTAGGAGATTTATATGAATCGTAAAATTTCATCATGTTTTGAAGTTATGAGGCACTTCCTAAGACTATATAGAACATGTATATATGTCATGAGATGATGTAGAGTATTGTATTGTCTTTTGTGTTTTCATAAAAAATATATTATTTTTTCATTTTTTTTAACATATATTATTTTAGTTTTGTGTGGTTTCTCTATTAAAAGTAAGAGATGTCACAAATCCATATGGATTTTTATAATTTTATATAAAACTATAATTGTGTACCATATTCTACTATAAGAGACAATTTTATAAAATTGTTTAAATGTTTCCTAAAAATTAAAACATGCCATGACACTCTCTTATATTTTAGACTTATTTGTTTAATTATAGCTCATAATTATGGTTTTAGGTATTTTCCCACTTGCTTAGACCACTTAGATGTTGTATACACACTAGAAGATAATGTGGTGTAATGTTATGTTATTTAAATCTCTCAACAAAATCACAAATCACAAATGTAAATTAGCTTTTTAAATATTAAAATACTAAATATGTGTGGAGAAAATTATATCAAGTCTTATGATATGAGAGATATTACAAACTTATTAAAATGGGTCTAAAATATCATACATATTCTAAAACTATATCTTACTCTTATTTTTAGTTGATGAAATATTGATTGACACCCTGAATTCTCTTACATCAATTTTTGTGAATATAGAATAATCCTATCGTAGTATAGACTAAAGAAATTAATAGACCATATGAATCCATATTTGTATCTAGACTGTAGAAAAAGTTTCCTTTCCTTAATGTTATATACGATATGCTTGACCATGCCTAATTAGTGTACATAAAACTTGAAAACAATGCACAGGTACATCATAAATACCTACTAAGTTAAAAATGAATATACATAAGATAATATTTACTATGTACTCTTCAAATAACTCGATACAACCATGTGTAAGTTATAATACATGAAATAATGCACACGTATGTAAATATCACATATACATATGTTGCATAAATATGGTTTAAGAAATACATGGTATTGTTCATAAAAATACATGTCAAACCTAGCAACATGTAACTAACTACAAAGAAAAATTTGTAAACTTTGAATGTTTATAGCTTAATCTTAGTGAGTCCATTTTTAATGAAATGAAAGGATGCCTTTACTAATGTTACTAGTTTATATGTGATGGTATTATAAAAATTATCCCATTAAAATTATGAAAAAATAAGAATCAAAATTATCTTATTTAAACCTTAATTGAATCGAAAAAATATCTAAATCTAATGGATTAGAGAAGTATAATATCAATAATATAAAAATAAAGTAAAAATAATATACAATATAAAAATTAACACATATAAAAGATAAATAATAATTGCATGATAGATGTGCACAATATTCACAAGTTTCTTCCAATAAATAATTCAAACTTACTTATAAGTGATAGAAATATATGAGTATAAATTGAAAATCAAAATTACTAACAAATCTATAAAAAAGTCTAACTAATTACATAAGTATTATATAATATGAAAAGTGTTATCATGACTTAGGTAACTTCTCAGTAGATTGTTTTAAACTACATGACTAATTAGGTGACAAATTACATGACTTAAGTCCACCTTAACTCATTAAGAGATTAATTCACGATATTTTGAAATATGAATTTTCATAGTTAAAATTATTTTCAGTTACATAAGATGAATTATAAGCAATAAATTCAAACAATAAGAAATTATACAATCTTCAAGCTATGCTATATGTATTATCTATGAATCCGTATCAATATTTTAAGCATACATTCATACACATGAATTTTAATTTAAAAATATGAAATAACAGTTTATACACTCTTTTTATTAATTTAAAAACCCAAAAAGGTGGATTGATGCAGGCTTATGATGAAAAAATGAAATGAAATCATTATATTATATATCATCCTTTACAATTTGTAGGATAATTTGAGTTTTTTTATTCAGACTTAATCCATTTCCTGGGGTTATACGTAAAAAATATTCACTCTCATTTGATAAAGAGGGATATCATGATGAATATCTATAATTTGATATTATTGTTTATGAAGTGAATTAATACTGTGAATACAAAAGTTTTATAAAATTTTAAGATATTATGAGTTGATACAAATTATTATGATACTATATAGATATAATGTGTGGGGATATATCACTTTGTGAATACTTTTGTTCATAATGGATAGTTTCGTGCATATGCCTCATATTTGTTAAAACTTAGATAAATTACCAAATATATTTTTGTCTTCTTGTGCATGTGATGGATCCTTATCCATGACTTTTAGTTTCTATAGTGCTTATTTATAGAAGATTGTAGAACCTATATGTGCCTCTATTTTCTCAAGAATTGATGATTCGCATTGTGACTCGATATTTCAGGTTAAAATTTACTACTTTTGATCAACATCATGATTTTTTATTTTGTATTTATTTCATTTCGCATTGTATTTTATTTATGCTATGTTTTTTAAATATTTTTCTCATGTGTTATTTGGATACTATTCATATTGACCATTGAGGATTAGTCATCTTTTATTGTATTTTATTATAATTTTAGATAGATAATTGTATTGATTATTAAAGCGTTAATGATGGGACATATGAATGGTGTCATGATTTTTGGACTAGCTAGTGATGCATGCTATTTCAAAAGTTGTATATTATAGAGTTTGGTATTACACTTTTTTTTTTTTTGGGGTTGGTGAGGGTCAATCGGGGCAAGGGCAGCGAGGTGATATTTTATTGATGAATTTTTTCCACTCTGATTTTATAAGAGGAATATGAGGATTCAACTTGATATTTTATATTTTGAGATGTAGATCTAATTTTGAATCGACTTATCAAAATATTTGCATTTTATAGATTATATTGAATCATCATTGTTTACTTGAACATACTAATTTTTATGTTGATCATTAGATATAATTTGTATAAATATTTTATAGATGTGAATTCATAGATATTATTGATATTTTAATTTAGAGAGAATATTTTTAATATATTAAAAATTTGGTATTTTCATATGTTTTGGTAGTGAGATACCTTGACATGTTCCAAAGGATCACTATTTCTAAGATTTGAGAATTTGACAATGTTTGATATTTTAAAATAACACATCACAGTTTGGACTAAATTGCATTTGATAAAATGTGCATTGCTGAGCATTCTAGTGGGTACAATGTTAGAGTCTATTATAGTTTTGTTTTTATTAGTTGTTCTCAACATGTTTTTCCATATTTTTAGTTTATGTGATATACTTGGAGAATTTACACGTATAGTTTTTAAACAAATCCAAATTTTTTAATGTATTCATTGAGGGTTTCTCGATGTTGCATGTAGTCAAATATATTTTAGTATTTTAGTTTTTTATAAAAAGTTTTTACTGTAGGTTGTCCTAATTTATGGTTTTTATATATACTCTTATTTTTAAGATTGAATATTTTAAAGTTGATTATTTTTTTGAAAACATGAGATTCATGTAATTGAGGAGACAAGAATTGCACATTTAGTGACATATGATAAATTTGGCACAATTGTTTTCCATGGAGAATTTTTGTCTCTTCGATTTTATAGAGATAAGAGTCATTGACTATATAGATCATTAGGAGAATAGTTCTTCATTAGAGACTATCAAGAGAATTGATATTCATAAACTTAAGATGATAAAAATTGGGGAGTTTGAGATTTATTGAAACAAATTGGTGAAGTTTTAGATATTCATAGTGGAGATAACATGCTATATATTGGAGAGATTTGAATACTTCTAGTAAGAAAAAGAAAAAGATATTACATTAAAGAGATTTGAAAACTCATAGCAGGAGAAAGCATGCATTTATTATAAATAAAAATTTGATATATAAGATTCACTTTTGTAGTGAACTTGTTTGGGTTGTTGGGCATGAGTGAAAAATGTGGTACCAACATATCGAGATGATTGTATCGTATAAAGTTTGAGAACAGTTTACTAAAACATCGATCATAAGGGTTATATTAGGAATTTATTCAAATAAAAATATCTTAATAATGAAAATACATTCAAATGATTGGAATATAATAGACAAATATTGGAAATATAATGGAATGAAGGTGAAAGGTGAAAGGGAATTATTAATCTTTAGTTTCTCGAAATCAGATTTGAGAAGGTTTTGAATTAATATATAGAATACCTTTGTACATAAGTAAAAAATAATAATAATGTATTATGTACCTTTATACATGATTAAAAATAATAATTTTAATTATTGCATTATATTTGTGTTCATTTATATTTATTTTGTCTATCTTTATAGCTTAAAATCAACAATCTTAATCTATTTTTAATCATTTCCAAACTTAAATATTACAAAATAACACCAGGAAGATAATTTAAGAAAAAAACATAGTCTTCACATGCACATGTTCTCTTCCACTAGCTCAAGAAGCATCTAACAATGTATGTTCATGTGGAAAGCTCATAATATAATAAAATTATACCTAAAAAGTGAAGGATTTGACTTTTATTGTTTAATTTCTATTTAAAGACAATCGCATCCTACTGAATTTGAATAACTAGAAACTATAAGAACATGTTGCATCATTGGTTTTCTTATATGTTATGAAATGAACCATTTTAGAAACTTTGTCTAAAACAACAAAAATTGAATTGTTACCTCTTTGTGAGTTTAACAATCCCAAGACAAAATCCATACTCAAATCTGCCCATGGTCCTATTGGAACTGATAATGGCATGCATAGTCCAATATTTTATGCATGTCCTTTAGCCATCTTACATATTCTATACCTTGAAACATACCTTGTCATATCTCTCTTCATCTTTAGAAAAAAGTACTTTTTCTCCACCAAAGCTATTGTCTTCATTTTACCAAAATGTCAAGCCAAACCACCACTATGTAATTCTCTTATTATATTGTCTCATAGAGACCCAATTAGAATGGATAATTGTTTTCCTTTGAAGAGATAACCTTCTTGTATAAGATACTCATCATGAATATCATTTGTCCCATCTATTAATGGATTCCTGCACTGCTCAACTACCTTTCTAAAATATAGATCAGTATCATATAATTATTTAATACCTTCAAATCCAACTACTTCAATCACCATAATAGTTAATAATGTGACCCTCTTGCTCAATGCATCAACTACCTAATTTTGTTTTCTTGATTTTTATTTCAACATAAAAGTATACCCTTGCAAGAAAGAAACCCACTTTGCATGCCTACTATTCAAATTATTTTATGTATTCACATACTTCAAAGCCTCATAATCTATAAATAGTATAAACTCCTTAGGTACCAAGTAATGCCTCCAATGCCTTAATGCTTATAAAATTAAATAAAGTTGAACATCATAAGTAGAATACTTTTTTCTTACCTCATTCAATTTCTCACTGAAATATGCTATTGGCTTTCCTTTTTGAATCAACACAACACCAATTCCCATAAATGAAACATCACAATCAACTTTAAACACTTTGTTAAATTTGGGAATGCTAAAATTGGTCTTTTTGTAATCTTCTTCTTTAAAATTTCAAACTTTCTGTGGCTACTCTAGTCCATGGAAATTCCTTCCCTCTCATGAAATTTGTTATTGGTACCACAATACTACTAAAATTTTTAATAATTTTTTTCTAAAAAGTTGCTAAACCATGGAAACTTCTTACCTCTGTAGTACTTTTTGGAAAAGGCCACTCAACAACCACCTTTTTGTTTTCTTCATCTATTTTCACACCATCTATTGAAACTACAAATCCCAAAAATACCAAATTATTCTGCATAATCCTGCACTTTTTCAAAATTGCATACAATTTCTCCTTTCTTAACAAATCCATTACCATTCTCAAACACTGTAAGTGTTCTTTAGTATTACTGAATATCAAAACATCATCAAAATAAACAACCACATACTTACCAATATATTCTTGTATCACTTTATTGATCACCCTCATAAATGTACTAGGTACATTAGATAATCCAAATGGCATCACCATTCACTCATATAAGCCAACCCTAGTCTTGAATGTTGTTTTCCACTCATCTCCTTCACAAATTTGAGTCTGATAATAGCCATTCCTTATATAAATCTTGGTAAAATATTTTTCTTCTACAAGTAAATCTAGCATATCATCTAAACGAGGTATAGGAAACCTATACTTTATCATAATTTTATTAATTGCTCTACTATCCACACAAATTCCATCATCTATATTTATTTAGAGTTAACAATATTGGTGTTACACATGGACTCATACTCTCCCTTATCACTTTCTTCCTTAGTAATTTAGTAACCTATTTATTTAATTCTACATGTTCTATTGGACTCATCCTATAAGCTACTTGTTTGGGTAGAGTTGATCATGGAATCAAATCAATGTGATGTTAAATATCTCTCTTCAATGGTAAACCATCTGATAACTCATCAGGCATAACATCTGCATATTCTTTCAACACTCTTGTTGCTTCTGTTGGTATTGGCAACATTTTTGTTTCTTCATTCTTTTCTACTAGTGCATAACAACATCCTGCTACCTTCATATCTTAGATACATTCTTTAGTATAGAGCATGATTTTTGTCTTCTCTTCCTCTTTAAGAGGTAAAAATACTAACTTTGTACCACCTTTCCAAAAAGTGTATGTGTTCTTTTCTCTATCATGAACTACTTTCCTGTCAAATTGCCATGGTTTCTTTAATAACATATGACATGCATCCATCTGAGTAACATCACACCATATTTCATTATTATAATTTTTTCCTATAGAGAACTTGATTAAGCACCTTTTATCTACTGTAACTTCAATCCCTTTCTTAAACCATAAATCTAATAAGGATTATGATGCTTTTCACATTGTATATTTAGTTTTTTCAATCATTTCTTTAGAAACCATATTGTCACAACTACTACCATCTATAATTAATTTGCATATGTTTCTACCTGAATCATATCTTGTTCAAAAAATATTTGATCACAATCATGCATTACCACCTTATTTATTCTGCACTTGTTCCTTCTTTGGATTGATCATGATTTTTCTCATCACGAGATTCTCTCCAACATCTGTTAGTGTAACTTCAATACTCTACTCTTTAATTTTAGCCTCAACTATATTTACTCTTGGGCGATCTTCTTGCCTCCTTTCCTGATCTTGATAGTGTGGACACACAAACACTTTGTGCCCTTCTTCTCCACATCTATAACAGACATAAGATCTATGCTAATTTAAAAACTATCCTCTAGCACCACCATAACCTCATCCTCTCTAAAATCCTCTTCCTCTATGTTGGTATTGAAATCTTTGCCTAGTATCATCTTGCCTTTCTACACCACATGAAGACTCACCTTTATTGGCATTAAAGCCACTTCTGGTGGTATTAAAGCCATGTCTAGTGGTATTAAACCCACCTTATCCACTTATTGGAGGGGATCTACCTCTTTTTGGACCAATTTATGTCCTTATGAAATTTTATTTATTTTATTTTTTTCTGCCTTCAAAGCTAATTGGTAAGCCTCCTCTATGTTAAGTATTCTATGCATGCTTAATTCATATTGAATAGAAAATGTTAAACCATTTACATACCTTACAGCTATCTACTCTTCTATTTCATCATGCTCCACTCATATGAAAAGTTTATAAAATTCATCTATACACTCTTATACATTATGATCTTTTCACCTCAAAATTTGAAATCTTATGTATAAGGTTTGTGCATAATCCATAGGAATAAAAACTTCCCTCAATTTTTTCTCCATTTTTTTCCCATGAATTAATCTTCTCTTTAGCTTTTCTCAGTCTCTCTTGCTATAGGTGATCCCACCAAATCATTGCATGACCTTTCAATTTTAGGCATACAAAATTTACGTTCTTGTCTTCTCTCATAGTCTTCCACTCAAAGAACTTCTCCATGCTATTCATCCAATCTATCAACTCCTCTAGGTTTAAATTGCATCCATAATCTAGAACATCAACCTTGATTCTTTCATTTCTTTTTTCTAAAGCTCAAATTATCCTCTCTTCCATCGATGGTAGTGGCTCTTGTTCTTCTTCTTCTTGCTGAACTTCTTCATCATGATCTATCTTCCTCATCACCACCTTGTTTCCTTTCATGATTGGTGATAACCTCTATTAATTATTGAACTTGCCTCTACAATGTTTGTATAGTCTGGTTCATCTATGACATATATCCTCATCCTCTCATCATTCTTCTCTCCTCCATGATTCAAACTTGCTCTGATACCAATTAATGAACCAAAAAACTAACAGGACAAATAAAATTACTAATAGGCTAAGATTCTGAATAATAAATTGTATTGATTCATATTAAATGACTTGAAATAATTACAAACCCAAACCATGCTTAAATAAGCCTCAACTCAGAATTTAGAGTTGGCATGTAAAAATTTAAAAAATCTAAAAATAAAATAAAAAGTCTATTTTTAGTAGCCGCTATTTATAGTAAGTTTCTCATGCAAGTACGTATGGCTCTGATTTTTTATAAAAATAACTTAAATACTAAAATTAGCCTATGGAACAAAATTCAATTGAAGTTGACTTCCGGTTCTAAAAATATACAATTTCTAAAAAATAGAAAATTCTTTCAAAAATCATTAAACATTAATTTTGGATCCTTAGATGATCACGTTTAACTTTAAAAAAAATGAAATCAAATCTAAGCGGATAGAGTGGCTTAGGAAAAAATTGAACTTTTTGATATGGTCGTTTTGGCATGTGGAAGATCTCAAATGGAGTTACAAGTCAAAATTTATGGTCTATGAAAGGTTGGCCTATTTTTTCTTCATCAGATCCCATTAAGAGGTGTTTGCAAAATTTTCTCAATAAAAACTGCTAAAAAAGATTAATAGTCATTTCGATTTTAGTGGTCTCATAAATTTTATATTATTTTATGTTGAGAAATTTTAAGTGATAAATTCTAGAAAATATATACAACTAATATTTTATTAAATTATTAAAACTTAAAATTTAAAAAAAACACATTCAAAGTGTTATATGGAGAAATAATCCTTAAATTGGTGGGGAAACTTTTTTGATCTCCTCTTTCACATTAGCTTAAATTTATTGGCTAAAAATGTGAGACTCCCATTAAATAAGAGAAAAATTATTTTAATCATTTTAAAATATTGTTTAAGTTTCATAAGACTATTCCTGATAATAAACAATACAAGCCCATGCCCTTACCATAAGACTACATTGTTATAACCTAGTAAAACATGACAAATAAACATAAGAACTATTCCAAAAACATTAAATATGCATGGTCCTCCATAATTAGAAAAAATTAAAAGTTTTATTATATTTAAATTATTATTCTTAAAAATTTATAATTCAATTAATAAAATAATAATAAAATACAATATCACACCATTTATTAAAATATAAATTTAAAAATAAATAAATAAAACAATTTCAATTTTCAATTAAATTCAACAATATATACTTCAAATTCATTAAAGTTAATTAAATACTATTATTAATCAAAAATAAAAATAAAAATTATCCTTCATAATTTCTTTGGACCAACCTTTCAATTTGACCTCATTTTTACCATTACAACATTGTTTGACTACCTATAAATATAGGCATTCAAATTTCTAAAATTGATATTCTAAACATAATTGTAAAATCCTTTCAGTTTAACCTCATTTTTACCATTATAACATTGTTTGATTACCTATAAATACAAGAATTCAAATTTCCAAAATCAATATTCTAAAAATAATTGTAAAATCCAGTTTTATTTGTTCTCTTCATTCCATCAACTTTGAACCAAACTTGCCCTTTCTTATTATAAAATCGATAAATTTTACCAATCATATTCACAAATGGAAGATTCAATCCACCAAGACAGATGAATGAATAAAACAATTCAAAACTTCACATAGTAAAACTCAGAAGTTCAAGGTGTGAAAGGGATCAATTGATTTATATATATAAAAGAAACAAAAGCCATTAAATTATATAAATATTGATACCTCTTATTGGAACACATCATACTGAATATACATATTAGTATTGGAACACATCATACTGAATATACATATTAGGAGAGAGATTTGTACTCACCATCATTCTCACAAGTCAAATATTGAATATACATATTAGTATTGGAACACATCATACTGAATATACATATTAGGAGAGAGATTTGTACCCACCATCATTCTCATAAGTCAAACTACAACCCTATGGATAAGAGATATTTACTTTCACCACAACCCATTATAAATCTGGGAAGTCTTGATATTCTATCCACTCCTGCAAACGCATCACATGAATTCAAGTCCTTCAGAGACGCTTGCTTTCACCACAACCCATTATAGATTTTGGCAATCTTGGGATTTTGTCTACTCCTTCAGCAAACACAACACTCATAACCATAAACAAATGAGCTTCTACATGGCAATGGAACTGACACACCCTTGGATTATCAGTTCTAAATCTTATAGCCATCCAACCAAATCAGAACACCAGTACAATGTTCTTCATTGGTGGATTTAATAGGTTTAACCTGCTTGTGTCCTTCAAGGGATCAAATGCTCCTTCTCCATAAGCTAGAACCCATAAACTGTGTCCATGAAGATGCCATGGATATATCTCACTTGTGTTGTTTTTCAGTATGTTGGCATTCTAAAAAATCACATTGACTGTGGAATTGAACTTCAATGTATAGATTGGATTACCGTATGCTACATTTTGCTTGATTTGAGGGTTGAATATGTCATAGGGCCGGTAATTTTATTGAGCCTAGAATTCATCAAAAGCCCTTAGGTTGTACTTGATAGCTATCAGATATGGCATATATGGTGGCATAAATGTGAGGTTATTGATTACCCATCTGGTGTGCCCATCAATCTTGTTCTGTGTATTTAGAAGTACAATATGCCTATTGGATTGAAGGGGAGGATGGGTCACATATCCTACTCTAGACCTATATAATTTGGCTTGATTTATTATGTAGGAAGTGTCATTCCAGAGGGGACCTATTAAAAACATGGAGGGAGGAAGCAAGGAAGAGGGATTGGGAAGTAGTTGAAAATGGCATGCCCTGTGGGTGTTTTGGGTTGACAACCACGTACATTGAAAGCTAACCAGTAATTTCTAGAAGGATTAAAAATTTGTGATCATGGGCTACATAAATAGAATTTGAAAACAAATCAAACTGAAAGATAAACTAATGCATGCTAACTGAGCAATGACTTAACCAACTAAGCTAAGACTGAAATAGAGGAACCATGTAGACTGCATGTATGAGGGAGATGGAACAAGAAGTTTTGTCTATTCCTAGTTTTCTCCATTGCATGCATGCAAATAGGGAGAAATTAACTAATGGTTATTCTAACACCCCGCCTTAATTTCTATCACTAAGAACTTCAACATTTACAATGCCTAAATTTTATCTTAGATAAGCAAAAGTCTCCTTTGCTAATGCCTTTATGAATATATCTACCAATTGGTCTTCAAATCTATAGAATTCCAAATGGATTTCTCCATTGTTCACTAACTCTATGATAAAATGGAATCTTGTATCAATGTGCTTGCTCCTCTTGTGAAAAACATGACTTTTTGACAATGAAATTGCTGATTTGTTGTCACAAAATATTGGTGTTGACTCCTTCTATGCTTGTAACAAATCTGTCAATACTCTCCTCATCCAAGTTACTTGACATGCTGCTCATGTGGCTGTGACATACTCTGCTTTTACTGATGAAAGTGTCACTATAGGTTGCTTTTTGGATGCCCATGTGATGACACTTGTTCTAAAAATAAAGGCATGTCTAGAAGTACTCTACCTGTCATCAATTCTAACTACAAAATCACTATCAATATAACCAATCAAACCAAAATCATTACTTGTGGAATATAAAATTCCATATTTTGTTGTTCTTGCCACATATCTCAATATCTTCTTTCCAACTTGACAATGTGAGTCTTTTGGTGACTCCATGAATTTAGAGATTAAACTGACCCCGTACATGATATCTGGTCTTGCAGCTGTAAGATACATCAAACTACCAACTAGTCTTTTGAATATTGTAGAATCAAAATTAGACCCTTTGTCTTCCTTGCTAATTTTGGTCCCTGTAGCAATTGGTGTAGGTGCTGATTTACAATTCAACATCTTAAACCTCCTTAACACATCCTTTGCATATTTAGTTTGACAAATAAAAATTCCCTTCTCAGATTGTACAAATTTAATGCCCAAAAAATAATTCATTAATCCCAAATCTGTCATTTCAAATTCTTTCTTCATTGCTGATTTAAATGTGTCTATAGACAAATTTCTAGTGAAAATCAAATCATCAACATACAAACACACAATCAAAATCTGACCTTCTTTGTTGATTTTTGTGTACAATGTAGGCTCACTATTTCTTCTACTGAATCCATTGTTTGTCATGTATGAATAAATCTTGTTATACCATGATCTTGGTGCTTGCTTGAGACTATAGAGGGCATTCTTCAATTTGTAGACTTTTTCTTCATGTCCATGCACTTCATAACCTAGTGGTTGTTTCACACACACTTCTTCATCTAGGAAACCATTCAAGAAGGCTGATTTGACATCCATTTGATATACATACCAATTATTTTATGCATCTATTGCTAAAAACATTCTAATAGTATCAAGTCTAACAACTGAAGCAAATGTTTCATTATAGTCAATTCCATGTTCTTGTGCAAAATCTTTTGCTACTAACCTTGCCTTGTACTTTTCAACATTTCATTCTGCATCAAATTTGGTCTTATAAACCCATTTGAATCCTATGCAATCCTTACCTTCAGGTAGATTAATTAGATCCCATGTTTTATTTCTCTCAATGACATTCATCTCTTCATCCATTGTTTTTATCCAATGTTCCTCATTAACTGCTTCTTCATAATGCATAGGATCATGAGAGAAAAGAGCAAAATTTGAACATAAATCTAACTTCTCTTCTTCTTGTTTATAAATCTCATTCAAGTTTCTCATTTTCTTAACTTTAAATCTTGATCTTAAAGTGGCAAGAATTGGATCTGATTCATCACTTACATGTGAATTGGGAGTAGGATGACATGCATGACCAGATGATTCACCTTGTGCTAAGCTCCTAGGTGTTCTTATTGGAGTGCTTGTTCTTGCTTGTGGAGAGGATTGATCACCTTGAAAATTTTGTTCTTTAGATTCTTCTTCATTTTGGGAAATTGGTGCTCTGATTGTGATGGTTTTATCAATGCTACCATCCCATGCTTCTTCTTCCTTAATTTCCACATCTCTGCTAATAATCACTTTCTTTGAAATGGGGTTATAAAACTTATAAGCCTTGGATTCTTCACTATAGCCAATAAAAATGCATTTCTCACCTCTATCATCAATTTTTCTTCTCAATTTAGATGGTATAAGAGAATATGCAATACAACCAAAAATTCTGAAATGATGTACACTATGCTTCTTACCACTCCAAGCTTCTTGTGGAATTTGATCCCTGACACTCTTTGTTGGGCTTCTATTCAAAATATATATTGCACATGCTATTGCTTCTTCCCAATATTCATTTGACAAATGTTTGGCCTTTAACATGCTTCTAGCCATCTCCATGATTGTTCTATTCTTTCTTTTTGCTACACCATTTTGTTGTGGTGTGTACCTTGTAGTTAGTTGCCTTTTAATGCCATGATATCTACAAAAATCTTGAAATTCATTAGACATATATTCACCTCCTCTATCTAATCTAATTACCTTGATGTAAAGGCCACTCTGATTTTCAACCATAGCCTTGAATTCTTTAAATTTTCCAAAGGCTTCAGACTTATTTTTGAGAAAATATATCCAAGTCTTTCTGCTAAAATCATCAATGAAGATTAGAAAATAGGAAATACCTCCAAATGATGGAATTTGCATTGGTCCACATAAATCACTATGGAATATCTCCAATATTACCTTTTCTCTATATGAGGCTCCTACTGGAAAGCTCTCTCTATGCTATTTTGCTAGAATGTAACTTTCACATGAACTTCCTGGCTGTTCTATTGGTGGTAATCCCTTCACCATATTTTTCTTTTGTAACAAAATCAAACCTCCAAAATGTAAATGTCCATACCTTAAGTGCCATATCCATGATTGGTCTAGATGCATGGTTTTGAAGTGGGCTTCCTCTTTTCCTTGGATGCACTGAATTCGAAGAGGGAACATCCAATTCTTGGTCATCTCCACTTTTCCTATCAATCTGTCATTTGGAAATTTGTCTAGTATTGTGCAAACATTATCCATAAAAGATACTCTGTAACCTTTCTATACTAACTATCTAACACTCATAATATGATGCTTTAGTCTAGGTACAAAATAAACATCAGGGATAAATCTTCTTTCACAATTTTTTGCCAAAACATTTATTACTCTTTTACCCATTACATCCACTTTGTTATCATTTCCTAATTTCACTTCAAATTTTATGGAATCATCAAGACTAGCAAAGAGTTCTTTATTCCCTATCATATGGTTACTGCATCGACTATATAAGAACCAAATATCTCTAGCATTTTCTTAAGCAACATGACAAGTGAGAAATAAGCTTCCAGAATTAGAACTAGATTCATTTGTGTAATTAGCATTCTGCTTGTCCACATCTCCTTATTTCTTTCTGCATTCACTTGCATAATGTCCATATTTTTTGTAATAATAACATTGAATGTTAGATTTATCAAACCTCTATGAATTTTGCTGGAAGTGATTGTTGCCACGTCCTCTATTGTTGTAGTTTTGATTATTATTTTCACCTTGATCTGGATTGTTCCTTCCATTTCTGCCTCTGCCTCTTCCTCTAAAGTTTGACCTTCCTCTTCCTCTACCAAATGATACCTGAGACTTGAAAGTATTCTCTAAAGAAGTATTGTTATTCCTATTCATTTTAGATTCATGTGTTAACAAAGATCCCATTAATTTATCTACTAATAACTATTCCAAATCCTTGGTTTCCTCAATAGCTACAACTATTGCATCAAATTTGCTGGGTAAACTCTTGAGTATTTTTTTTATGATCTTCTGATCTATTATTGTTTCTCCATTAGATCTAATTTGATTCACAATATTCAATACTTGACCCATAAATTGGTCTATAGACTTTGAATCTTTCATTTGAAAAATTTCAAAATTTCTCCTAAGAGATTGCAATTTAGCTATTTTCACCTTTGTATTACCTTTATAGGTGGTCTCTAAGATTTTCCATGCCGACTTGGATCTCATTGCTGCTACAACTCTAGAAAAAATAGATTCATCCATTACCTATTGGGTTAGGAATAGAGCTTTTGCATCCTTTTTCTTGTTCTATTTTAGCTCTTCCTTTTGTGCTCAAGTTAATGCTTGGGGAAACCTCATCTTATAGTTCTACAAAGCCATTTTCTACCAAATCCCAAACATCTTGTGAGGAAAAGAATGCTCTCATTTTAATTGCCCAAAAGTCATAATTCTTACCATTGAAAATGGGAATCTGGAGATGAGAAATACTATTATTTGTTGCCATGTCTCAAGCTTGCACAGTTAGAGAATCAAACTATGTCTTACTCCTTGTCAGGTCTGGAAGTGGTTGGAAAAACACACCCTTCTCTTTGATGATGATTCCATGGCTACATTCATAAATTCAAAAGAGGCGTTAATGCCATGGAATGACGACCAAACTCTTGTGTTAGATTGCTACGATGTTAGGCCAACTCTTTCCATGTGTTCCATCCATGATATGAATCTGGCCTACTTCTTCAACTTGACTCATAGCTATCTATACCATGATCTCTTTAGTGACTTCTCTTTACTTGTCTTGACTTGTGACAAATTTCTGCCAACTGACCTCTTGGCTTAGTTGAGTCTTGGCTGCACGAAGGATGTGGAGGAAAGAAACCATGGTTTGGTGGTTTCAAACCACTTTAGCATAGCTCCCATGCTTTTGTGAATGCCCTTGGTTCCTTTGAGTGACTAACAGTGCCTTCCTTTTGCAATGATTCACCTATGCGCTGGAGGCTGACTGATTAGCAATGGTTGGAAGTTCTCTAAGACACAGGGGCATCGACCAGTCTTCTACTACCGTAGCACTCAGGTCGCATGGATCTGATACCAATTTGAAAGAAATAAAGCAAAATAAAATTATATGAAATAGAAATAGACACATACCATAGATTGCTACGGCAATCAAAAGAAAGAATTTTTAATCTTCTTATTTCTCTATTTTTTAAAATTTGTGATCATGGGCTACATAAATATAATTTGAAAACAAATCAAACTGAAAGATAGACTAATGCATGCTAACTGAGCAGTGACTTAACTAGCTAAGCTAAGACTGAAACAGGGGAAACATGCAGACTGCGTGCATGAGGGAGATGAAACAAGAAGTTTTGTATATTCTTAGTTTTTTCCACTGCGTGCATGCAAACAGGGATAAATTAGCTAATGGTTATTCTAACAGGATCTTGATCGGCTGTTATAAGAATAGAATGTGTCTCACCAGAGTATATGTCTAGGTCTTGCACCATAAAAGGCTCTACATAGTGTCCGTCGGCCTCCACCATAGTCAGTTATGTCTCTACAATTGATTTCATCAAATATAACATTTTTGATGATGAATCATGGATAGAGATTCTAAATGCATCGAGTAAGAATATTACACATAATTATAATTCCTAAAATTAATTTATATTTGCTCTTATAAACTGTAAAAGCATCATATCTCTCATAATTTAAATCACCATAACCATCAGTTAGCTGGCATAAAAATAGGGAAAACAACACAATATTGTTGAAGTGTTCTTTTATTGGTTTCATAAGACATTAAAATAAAAGGTAATAGAGAAGTTTTGGTAGGATTTGTTGGAAATAATAATCATTAGCTACTTGCATTATCTCCTTTAGATTATGTCTTTTCAAAATCTCCTTGGGATTTTAAAATTGCATCCATCAGCTGACTCCATCCACTAATTTTTTTTTGTCTATATAAACTTAATGGGGGAAATGAATAAAAGACCACCCATGTTTTTGTCCAAATATATGGTTCAAGAGAACAATGCAACAGTCTAAAAAACACTCAAGCAGAATAGGAGAACAAGGCAGAAGTTGACTGAAAGAACCACAGTTTTGAAAAGCACATTAATTTGAATTAAAAGCAATGGTAGTTTAGAAAATAGAACAACACAACATTTTGGAATAGAGCAGCAAATAAAATAGAAAAAAAATAGTCTAAAAGAAAAGCACATCCGCAATTACAGAAAAAAGAACAGGGCAGCATGAACAATTTGTATATACCAATATAATTTTATCAATATATATATATATATATATATATATATATATATATATATATATATTGGTGTATTTTTGATTGTGTATATCTTGTGTTTGTAATTGTATGAACTTAATATAAAATAGTATCTTAAAAAATTAGAGTATTCATTGTTTAAAAACTTCTAACAAATTGGTATCAAAACCTATTTTTAGGGTATTTTTCATCATCGCTGCCTGCAGTAGTAACTTATGGCAACAACCACTTATGTTTGATGAAAAAAATCTGATGTCTGCTGCATCAAAATAAAGACTATTTTTCTCTCATAAGTTATGTGAGTTAGTTGAAGGAGGATATACATAGCCAACTGACCATGATACACTTAATGCACTCAACCACAAAAGAACTCGTCAAAGGAAAATGAGAAGAAAGATATAAAGGTTTTGAGTTACATTTAACTGGGACTGAGTGACTCCAGCTTCCCAAGGATAACAACTACTAAATATAAGTAAGTATGAGATATTTGGCATAATGCATATTAAGGAAGTGATAAGGTGAAACCAGTTAAGCTATAACTATTAAAGAGAGATTTTGAAACACTGTAAATGAGAGAATCTGAGTCCACTATTGATTTTTTTATTAGAACTATGAGCATAGATAATCAAATCAAGACAAATAGAGATGTGATAGAGAACCATATGATAATAGAGAAGGTTCTAAGGAGTCTTTCTATGAACTTTGACCCTATTGTGGTAGCAATAAAGGAGTCTAAGGACTTAAAATAAATGATTGTTGATGACTTAATTGTTAGAGTATGTATTTCTCATGTTTGCTAGTTTATTAACTATGTATTTCATATTTTTACTAGTTTGTTCTATGTGAAGATTTATCCCACATTGCTTAGTTAGGATAGTGTTTTGTTTTACATTGCCTACTTATATAAGGGCTTCCTATTGTACTAACATATCATTCTAAATAACATTTGACTTGCCTTGTTTTACATGTCATTTGTTTGCAGCTTCCTTGTGTGATGTTTTTGTTGTTAACACTTTGGAATCTTAGGTTAGAATGCTAATTTTTTTTAGATAATTCTATTTTACTGCTACTTCCCTTGCCATACATCTTTAGCTTTTTTTTCTTTCTTGTGTTGGAGAGGCACTTTCATTGAAGCTTTGAAAAAACTGAGTTGATTGAAGTTTTGACGAAAGTGATTATTCACCCCTATATTCTACCTAAGTGCTAGAAAGGCATTGGATTTTTTTCTTAACCCACATTCCGGTCTTCTTTTTTTCTTCTTTGACACCATTATCATTGAGAGGTGTTGGAAGGAGGATATAACAACATTGGAAGATTGAGGAGGAAATTTATTTTTTGACCCCTACGTGGTGCGTAGTTGGTCTGAGCATGGTTTGTGAAGGTGCAAAGGTATCATCCATCTACTATCAAAGGCATTAGAAGCAAGAACCCTAATAGATCTACATTAACATTGATTTTGGTTTGACAAACACTTGTAAGGTGGATGCCATCATTAGATAGCAACATCATGGAATAACAGGGAGGAGATTTGAAGGTGTTGGAGGAGATAAGGACATTGTTGGAGTTTAAGAAGGCATTGAAAAGGAGTCTTATGTGCTAGCTTTTTTCTAGATCTGTTACGTTGGGATCAGAGTGAAGAAGCATTGAAGCATTTTTTTATTCATCTTCTAAATTGATTTTATAAAGATATTCTGCCTACATGGAGGTGAGAAGAACCACTGCAAGTTTTTATTTTCTTTTCCAAATATGTCTTCTACCTAATCCTTTCTCATTGAGGTGTTGGAGAGAGAAGGCATTGGAGGATCTTACATAGGCATCATTTCTTTTCAAGAGACTAGTGCCCTTTTTTTATCTATGTTGGAAAAAGAAATGGAAGAAGGACTATGTTGGGTCTTTCTCAAGATTGTGTGGCATTTTTTTCTACTGCTATATGGATTACTTTCAATATGCTGCTAATAGGTGTTTTTTCCATTGAGTTGTAGGTCTACATGGAGCGAGGTGGTGTTCATTTTTTGAAAACTTGGAAGTGAACTCTACCTGTTAAAGTCCTGAAGGTGTATTCCATCACTTACAATCGCAATCCACTCTTTTCTATTCTAAACACAACTTTTATTTCATTATTTTATTTATTACATTGTATTTTTTCCTTCAATAGGAAGTACAATTTGCTTGCACTCGCATAGAGGTAATTGGGAGTTTTTTTAATTGACTTTTTAAAATCTTAGTGGTTTGATTATGGTTCCAATGAGTGGTTTAAAGTCAATCTTCAATTATATTTTGGTCACTAAAATTAGTTTCTATTATAATTTTTATTGTTTTTAACCAATTTACGAAAATTTGTAAACCCTGCAACTTTTGAACTATAACTTGAATTTGAATTTTGTGTTTTTAAAAAGTGTATAGTTTTAAATTATCTATCCATTAGTGTCATTATTTTATAAAAATATACTTCTTTTATAATGTGCCAAATTAGGAGGGGGTCTTTAATACAATCTTTTGGGAGATTATTTTAGTGTCAATTTGTGCACTTTTTTGCATTTTTATGCTCTTTAGTGTTCCACTAGCATGATTTATACTTTTGGTGTTGACCATTATGAGGATTTGACTATGCAAAATTACCATACATGGAGATCTAGGATGGAAACAATTATAAAATGTAAAGGATTATGGCCCCTAATGAATGAAACTCAACCACAGTTTACATGAGAGTTTAAATTTTTTTAGCATCAATGTAAGTATTAAAAATGTATGGATTTGATAGGGACTTATAAGAATGATAATTTATTTTTTCATTTGGATGGGTCTTATACACCATTCAAAATATGGACTAAGCTAAAGGGTTTATTTGGTAAAGTAGATAACTTGAGAGCTATGTAGTTTCAAGTGAAGCTTACTTCACTCAATCTGGATGACTTTTCCTCTATTATAGACTATCTCACTAATTTTAAGTATTTTTTGATATAGTTGAAGGGGAGTGGACGAGATAATAAAAATGAAGAGTGTGTGTACTTGATTTTGTCTAAGTTTAGTGGTCCATTCCAAATATTTGCTTCTACCATTTTTTATAGTATGGATGCCTTAGGTTATGCATTCAAAATGCCAAATTTAGAGTTGTTTTGTGAAAGACTTACTAGGGAGGAAACAAAATTATGTCACCTTGAGTCTTCCACATTTTAGAAATCATTAGTAGCATCACATCCTAAGAAAAAGGGGGAAAAAGTGTAAGAAGAAGACCAATCTTCCATTTCAAAATGCACTTAATCCAAACACCAACACATCTAAACACAAATCATCTTCCAAATCTAAGAACAAGTCTAACCTATCATACTCCTATTGTGGGGGGACTGGTCATGAAGAGTGTAGGTGTTTTAAGAGAATTAAATCCATAGAAGATGCCATTATAAAACATAAGATTTATATCTCCACTCCTCCATCTCATGAACATGAGAAAGCATTTAATGTTATTAGAAGATCACAATCACCTATCTCAGACAATTGTATTCTAGATTCTAGTGCTTCACACCATATGACTTCTTCCAAGGAGTCATATATATCTCTTAGTTTGAGTTCTACTTCCAACATCAAGGTTGGAGATTCTTCCTTTGTTTTTGTTAAATGAAATGGTGACATACAACTAGATGGTGGTTGCATCACTGATGCATTATATATTCCAAACATCACCACTAATATACTTTTAGTTTATCAGATTTACCATTTTGGTCAGGGTAAGACAATGCCTTTCACATCATAGGGTGCTGAAATTTCAGTTTTGTTAGAGCCACACACATTTATTTCACAGGGTGTTGTTGATCATAGTTTTTGAATCTATTATTTTGAGAGTTTTGATGATACTCCTCCTTTAAGGATGTGTTTGGTTTCTCATGCATATTTTGAGAATAGAATTTTGCATGAGAGATTTGGACATCTTAATTATATATATTTGAAGGAGTTGAACACTCATAGTATGGTAGAGGATCTTCCTACAGTTTCATGTCTTGATAGAGTGAAGCAGGCTGCTCATACTGAAATTCAACTTCATATATATATATCAAAATGATGACCCTGCAGAGTCCGTAGATTCTCCATTCTCCTGCACAGTCTATAGATTCAAGCTTGCAGAGTCTGTAGCTTCAAGCCTATAGAGTCTGTAGATTTTAGAAAGTTTTGAGAAATCATGCCAGCCGCCAATCATAACTTCATAGTTTTAGAACCTATAAGAATAACAATATCTTAGAGGATAGCCTTCCGTCTCTCCCCAAAGCTTGGTGCCTTGCTGGTAGCAATATTGATTATCCCTCTCAATTTAATGGCCTTCATTCCATCCCAGCTAGCCCAACATTGCGCTCTCCTATTCGGGTCTACATATCTCAGTATATGTTTATCAATCCTCTTTCTCATCGGCTTCGCCTTCTACGGTGAGCTCTCCTTCACCGCGACTAGTTGCTTCTTGCCCACTTGCTCCTTGTAAACTCTTCTGCCTTCTCCCCTACCAATAACATTCTCCTCTCATATTCTTTATGATGTCTGATTCCATTAATGCCAATTGAGCAAAACACGTCTATTCCCACGCAACTACTTTACATTTTTTCTCACGCCAAGATAGAATGACAACCGCCACAATAGAATCACAAGGCTTATTACCGTGGAGGCTAAAATACATTTAAAGAGCTTTGAAAAGTGCCCAGATTCTTCACAGGATCGACTCTGCACAACTACGAATTCACCAATATATATAGCAAATGTCAATGGTTTAATAAGCCTTCAAATAGGCCTATGATCTACCACTTGGGACTATATTTACGTGAAGGCAGTCTCCATTCTTCCATTCTCCAGCTCGACTCTGCCTCCTTCCTTCCTTCTTCTCTTATACATCCCTTTCATCCTCCTTTTTCTCTCTCTTGTTCATAACATTTTCATTTTGACTTTCACTCTCTGCCTTCTGTAGATGCATGGGTCCAGAAGGAATGCCTTCTATCCTTCTCCTCTCTTTTCTTATTTTCTACGTACTCCCCTATCTTCTTTTTATGAATTTTCTTTTCTATTCTCTTCTCTAACCTCTATGCCCAATTTGGGCTCTAAAACCAACAAGAAAGATTACAATTTAACCAATATACTGATTTGGAGGAGATTTATCTCCATTAATATCTTACGGTTGAAAGATTTCAACCACTCCCCTCTTTTTCTCAACAACCCCCAACAACAATTACTTTTACTTTTATTTTTTTTACAATTACTCCTTAGTAACAGCATATTAGAGGGAAAATACAAATTATTGAATTTGAATTTAATCATGACCATGTCTTCATGTAGCCATTATAGATGCTCCTGCATCATACTCTCCCTCTAGAAGGAATTTGAACCTTAGTTCAAATGACCTACTTTCTCCATGCTTTAGCCTTCATTATATTCCTGGATCCCAAGGTCTTGTCAATACCAATGCTTGTCTTTGTTTGGAATAGTCTTTGTCCTTCATTTTGCTTTTCTTCCTTTCCTGGTATGTTCTTCTCCTCATTTCTTTCTTAGTTGTTATCTCTCGCTTCCATGATTCTTCATCTTCATACATGTCTTCTAGATCTTCTTGATCTTCTTGGTTCAAAAATTTGTCCATTGAACTATGGACTTCATTCATGTCCACAACTTTACCACCTGCATTCAAAACATCAAAGGCAATGTTAGAAGTAAAAACTTGAGACCATAAAGTCTCTTGGCTACCTCCACTCTTCTGCTCTTTGATCAAAACTACCCTTGCCTCTTTGCTTTGCTCTTTTCTTGCTTCACTCTCACTAATGGTGTCTTCACCATGGCTTGTACCTTCATTCATCTTTCTTGAATGACCAAATAGCTCTTCCAACATTCTCAACTCCTCCTTTAGTAAGCTCTCATCTATTTCTCCTTTCTCTTCATCAAACTTGGGCTTATCAACTTGAAAGATTGCTTGTCCTTCACTAGCCGTACTCTTCATCTCATCCTTCCTTGAGCTGTCTTCATGCAAACCAACTTCTTCAATATACTCATCAAATACAATTGAAGCAATATTACCTTATATCTCCTTACTCTCTTCAATCATGTGAACTGATTTCACATCTCCACTTTCATCATCCATCCATTTGGAATTCTCTTCATGCTGCATATTAGTCCACACATCCACTTTCCATTTTTCATTTATTATGAAAATATCATTGAAGGATTCAAAAATATCATCATAAACCATTTGTTTACTTTTTCACCTCTTTGGTATACCTCTCAAGCATCCTATCTTCATGGAATGCTTCTTCCATACTTAGCATCTCTCCTTCATTCTCTTGGCTGTTGGAATCACCTTCAATCCTCTTCCATTGACTTCTTGGTGTTGTTGTCTCAACACTCACATCTTCACTCTTTGCCTTCTTAGGCACCCATACTTGTTTCTTCTTCTTATCATTTGTCTTCACAAACCATGTAGGCATCCTGCATCCATGCTCTTGTACCAGCACTTCCTGTTGCTTGGGAGTTTGCTTCTTCCACCATTTAGGCGTCACATATCCATGGTTGACTACTTTGTGTGAGGACTTCATCTTCCTCTTGCCTCTTCTAACATGTGTATCAACATCTTCATGATCACAATAATAATCAAAATCAGGTCTTAACACTTCATTTACCTCTTGGATAGCTTGGTCCATGGAGCAATCTTTCTCTTCCTTTGTGCTTGACTATTTTCCTACCTCTTCTTCTTGGCATTGAATGGCATCATGGAAGTCATCCTCATCTTCCATCTCTTCTCTTGCTTGTATGGGTCTCTCAACACCTTCCTCATGCATTAACCAATGCATCTCTTCTTCTTTATCATCAACAGCAAACTTTTTCTTTTCTCTTTCACATTCACTTGTGCACTTGGTGTCTTCTCTTGCACAAATCTCTTCATTCTTCAAGGCCTTTCTCTTGACCTTCACAAGGCTGCTCATACCTACAATTACCCATGCAAAAACAACATTAGATACAAAAACAAGAGACCATAATGTCTCCATGAGTGTCATCTTAATGGACATTCTCATCTTCTCAAGTGCTCTTCCTGGCACTTCATCTTTTCTTTCTTCTCTCTTGTTCTCCTCAATGAGAACCTTCTTCTCCACCTCTTTCTCTTGTTGCTCACTTGGCAAATTACTCATCCTCTTCAAGCCTCTATGGGCTTCTCTCTTCTTGGCAATCTCATTTTGCCTTCTTCTCCTCTTCATTAGGAGATCTATTGGCCACTTCAACTTCTTCCTCATTGGCCATACCCATGCTTTCCTATTCAACTGCATCCAAGACTCATATTCATATTTAATCTTAGCTAATTCTCTTTTCAAATTAGCAATCTCTTTATCAATTTCAATACTGGTCATACCTTTCTTCTTTTGGATGCTTGTTTTCTTCTTGGTGCCCTCATGTACCTTGCTACTTTGTAGTGCCTTCAACAGTATTTCCATTTCCGAGATCTTCACCCAAGTCTTTTCCACCTTGGTCTCTTGATCCCTTCAGGTCCTCACCTAGGTCTTTTGCACTCTAGTCTTTTTTTCCACTTGTCTCACCCAAGCCTTTCTCCTTGACTGGTCTTTTGACAATCTCCTTGATCTCACTTAGGCCTTTTGCATCCTAGTCTTTTGATCCTTTTCTCAATCCTACAGCAATTATTTATACAATACTTCAACAAACACAAATCATAAATCCAAGCTTACCTTGCTTTGGATCTTCCTCTTGAGCATTCACTTGCTCCCTTACTTTTTAGCTTCTCCAAGCTTCTCTTCTCAATTCTTCAAACTCCATCCTTTACCTCACCTAAGTCTATTTCACCTTAGTCTTTTGGAAAACTATCCAAGCTTCTTCTTGGATCTTCTTCTTCTTCTCAATCAATTCACTATGCTCTTCTTCTAGAGCTTCTCTTGGCTCTCCACTAAGCCTTCCTTGGCTTCTTCTTCTCTTAAACCTCAATGGCTTTAAGACTTCCTCTTCACCTGTTTGCTCCTCAACACAATAAACTTAAATCAAATCTTAAAGTTACTCATACCTTTTCTTTAGCAAATCCCAAGAGCTTCAAGCTCTGATACCAAATGAAGTAGGCTACTCATACTAAAATTTAACTTCATATATATATTAGAATAATGACCCTGCAGAGTCCATAGATTCAAGCCTGCATAGTCCATAGCTTCAAGCCTGCAGAGTCTGTAGATTTTAGAAAGTTTTGAGAAATCATGCCATCTGCTAATCATAACTTCATAGTTTCAGAACCTGTAAGAATAGCAATATCCTAGAGGATAGCCTTCTATCTCTCCCCAAAGCTTGGTGCCTTGCTAGCAACAATATTGATTATCCCTCTCAATTTAATGGCCTTCGTTCCATCCCAGCTAGCCCAACATTGTGCTCTCTTATTCAGGTCTGCATATCTCAGTATATGTTTATCAATCCTCTTTCTCACCAGCTTCACCCTCTACAGTGAGCTCTCCTTCACCGCGACTAGTTGCTTCTTGCCCACTCACACCTTGTAAACTCTTCCGCCTTCTCCCCTACCAATAACATTCTCCTCTCTCATATTATTTATGATGTATGATTTCATGAATGCCAATTGAGTGAAGCACATCTATTCCCATGCAACTACTCTACCCTTTTTCTCACACCAAGATAGAATGACAACCACCATAATAGAATCACAAGGCTTATTACCATGGAGGCTAAAATCCCTTTAAAGAGCTTTGAAAAGTGCCCAGATTCTTCACAGGATTGACTCTGGACAACTACAAATTCACCAATATATATAGCAAATGTCAATGGTTTAATAATCCTTCAAATAGGCCTATGATCTACCGCTTGGGACTGTATTTACATGAAGGTAGTCTCCATTCTTCCATTCTCTAGCTCGGCTCTGCCTCCTTCCTTCCTTCTTCTCTTCTATGTCCCTTTCATCCTCCTTTTTTTCTCTCTTGTTCATAACATTTTCATTTTGAGTTTCACTCTCTACCTTCTACAGATGCATGGGTCTAGAAGGAATGCCTTCTGTCCTTCTCCTCTCTTTTCTTCTTTTCTACATGCTCCCCTGTCCTCTTTTTATGAATTTTCTTTTCTATTCTCTTCTCTAACGTCTATGCCCAATTTGGGCTCTAAAACCAACAAGAAAGATTATAATTTAACCAATATACTGATTTGGAGGAGATTTATCTCCATTAATATCTTACGGTTGAAAGATTTCAACCACTCCCCTCTTTTTCTCAACAGCCCCCAACAACAATTACTTTTTACTTTTATTTTTTTACAATTACTCCTTAGTAACAGCATATTAGAGGGAAAATACAAATTATTGAATTTGAATTTAATCATGACCATGTCTTCATGTAGCCATTGTAGATGCTCTTGCATCATAGAGTTTGCCCTTATTGTGTATTAAGGAAACAACACCAAGATATATTTCTCAAGGGTCTATCCATGAGAGCTTTTTCAACACTTGAGCTTGTCCATAGTGATTTGATGGTCTTTATTACTCCTTTTAATGGAGATAAGTATGCACTTACTTTCATTGATAATTGTTTGAGGCATACTTGGATTTATTTTTTCAAGTACAAGATTGATGTATTTTCTCACTTCAAATTACTTAAGGCTTTGATCGAGAAACATCCTTCTCGTTGTATCAAAAATCTTCACGTAGATAATGAGAGGAGTACTTCAGTCAAGAGTTCTCTAATTTTTTGGTAGCTCATGGTATTGTTCATAATCCATAACAAAATAGATTATCAAAATGGAAGAGCCTAACTTTGAAGGATATGGCTAACTGCATGATTCATTCATGGGATTTACCTCTTATCTATTGGGTAGAGGTAGTTAATTGTGTGAACTATATTTAGAACTATACACCACATAGAACACTTAAGAATTTGACTCCGGAGGAGGCTTGGTCTGGAACCAAATTAAATGTCTCATTTTTTTTAGTCTTTGAGATATTTTATTGGGCATTTGTACCAAAAAAGAAAAGGAAAACATTAGATAAGAAGAAAAAACCTTTGATTTTTGTAAGATATTGTGAGGACATGAGAACTTATAACCTTTTAGATCCTAATAGTCATGATATTCATTTTAAAACACATGTATAGCTTGATGAGCACTTCACATCTCATGATTCCTCATCTTTTTCCATGCCTTATTCTTCTTTTGATTATTCATCATCTCCTCTTGAGGATTCATTCCTTGATGAGCTAGTTCATGGGAGTCTTGAGGAGGTTATAGAGATTGAGGATCATATTCACACTAATGTTCCCATTATGCCTAGATGGACTTGTACTACAATTTATGAGGCAACACCTTTCATTATGATCTTCCACCCACTCAAAATTATCATGCACATTCTACGGGTACTAAAATTTTATGTTAGGTATTCTCTAGGGATCCACATTATTTTTCACAGGCTCATGGGATACAAGAGTGGGATGGTGTTATGACAAATAAGTATTTTTATTTGATGAAGAATTGCACTTGGGATTTGGTCACTCTTCCTAAAGTGAAAAAGTTGGTTAGGTGCAAGTGGATTTGCCACACCAAGTATGCAGATGATGGGTCTATTGATAAGTATAAGGAATGTTTTATCACAAAGGAGTTCTCATAGGTTGAAGGTATTGAATACTCTAAAATTTTTGTGCTAATTATCAAGATAGATTTTGTTTGCCTTATACTTTATCTTACTATATTATAGGGATGGCCAGTGTATCAAATGGAGGTTAAGAGTACCTTATTGCATGGATAGTTATATGAATAAATCTATATGGAGCAGTGTATCAAGTTTGTTCATGATTTTTTTCTTGTTTGTCAACTTAAGAGGTCTCATTATGGTCTCAAACAAGCCCCTTGGGCTTGGTATGAAGAGATGGATTAATTTATTCTCTCCACTAGCTTTGTTCACTACCACTCTGATCCCATAGTTTTAATCAATGTATTAGGGAGGACAATGTTATACTAGTCTTATATGTTGATCTATTTCTCGTAGGTAGTTTCTCTTATTAGATTCAAGATATTCAACATGCACTTTCAACATAGTTTAATATGATAGATCTTGGTTTTTTGTACTTCTTCCTTAATTTATAGATTTCATAGTTAGATACAGGGATTTATTTGAATCAATAGAAGTACAACCTTGATATTTATTAACATTTTGGCATGGATGATTTCAATCCAAGTGCTTCTCCTTTTTAGTCTAGAGTGACTCTCATTGTTACTTGCACTACTCCACTTTGTGATCCTACCTTATATAGTTAGATGGTTGGGAGTCTTATGTATTTGAACCATACCTTGATATTTCATTTGTATTTGGAATTTTATTTATGCTTGCACATGATCTTCATGATAGTCATTGGCAGGATGATGAGAGGATTTTATGATATATGTAAGGCACTACTTATTTTGGAGTACACTACACCAGTATTTTACTCAGTTGGTTGGGTACACTGATTCATATTAGGAAGGTTATTTTGATGATAGGATTTCTATTTTTGGCTACATATTTTGTCTTGGTTCTTCTCCTATTGCTTTGTTGTGTAATAAGAAACATGCTATTACACTTTCATCTACAAAGGTTGAATATAGGGCAGAAGTTACAATGAGTTGATATATTCTTTAGCATCATTAGTTATTAACAGAGTTTGTATTCATATAGAATTCACCTACTATACTTTGATGTGATAAATAGAATAAAATTTACATATCTTGCAACCCAGTTGAGCACCAATGGACCAAGAACATTGAGGTACATAATCACTTTATTTGTTAGAACATTCAGGATGGATTTCTTAACATTGAGTACATTATGACTCAACATCAGGTGATGAAATCTTTATGAAGCATTTTGTATCACCTTATTTCCTTGAGTTACATGACATGCTTAGAGTTTCAGAATTTATCTTTGGGGGATGTTACTGAGGATATCTTCCTTATTCATTTTCATGGATACATATTGTACATGAATACCTTATCAGGCCTAGTTTTTGGGACTCATAATGTGGATATGCCACTATTTATTTTTTGACTATTATTATCCCCTAGTTTTATTAGAGGAGGTGTTAGAGTATGTATTTTTCATGTTTGCTAGTCTATTAGCTATGTATTTCATCATTTCTCTAGTTTTTTCTATGTGAAGATTTATCCCACATTGCTTAGTTAGGATAGTTCTTTATTTTGTCTTATCTACTTATGCAAGGGCTTCCTATTGTACTAGTATCTCATTCTGAATAACATTTGACTTACCTTATTTTGCATCTCATCTATCTACAGATTTCTTGTGTGATATTTTTATTGTTAACACTTTGAATCTTGGGTTGGAATGCCTTTACCATTCTTAACATTAATGAGTTCATTGCAAACCCATGAAAAAAACTAAACATGACATCAAACTCTTCTCATTAATAATCCTTCAAATTTCATACAATTGTGAAGTAGGAAGAGAAGAGCCAACAATAGAGGAAGATACATATTTTGTAATAGTCAAGAAGGAAGAAGCAACAATGATTAAACTCACAAGGAAGATAGATAAGCAACAAAACTTCTCAAGGATATTTTTCACAAATATATGACAAATCTAATGCCAATGTCACTATTGTAAATAATATAGACTTATGCAAATGAATATAGGAAAAATGAATATGATATGAATAGAAAAAAATGAGATTTTTTTCTAATGGAAAGGGAGCTAAACATGATAGGAATGAGAACAGATTTTTTTTATCATTTACAAAATAGTTGATCAAAAATGTAATGAAGTATGATATCTAGATAATGATTATAGTAACCAAAAATATAACAAGAAAATGTTTAGTAGTATAGGTGAATCAATAATTCTAAAGTTAAAATGAGAAACAAAGAAAAGATTCTTATTATGGGCAAATGCGGTATCTTCATTTACACCAAGCAAGGTGAAAAGAGACAAATTCCAGATGTCCATTATGTTTCGAGGTTGAAACGTAATCTCACCAATATTGGAAAATTCGTCAAAAAGGGCTATAAAATTAAATTAAAGAATGAAGAATGTATAATATATGATAAAAATGGTAGAAATAGGAAAATAACATCTATGAAAATTACAAAGAATTAAATGTTTTTATTAAGAATATAAAATGAGTTGTGTACAATAATTTAAAAAATTGTAGTGGATCAATCTAATAAGTGTCACCTCAGATATGGTAACTTGAGTTTCAGTGGTGTAAATCTTATTTATAAGAAGTATATGGTAATGGGATTACCTCTAATTGAATAACCCAACAAAGTTTGTGAGGGGAGTATATTGGGGATACAAGACATAATTTTTTCTCTCTCAAAAAAATTATGGGGAGAAAATGATCCACTTGAGTTCTGTCACTTAGATTTGTGTGGTCCCGTGGAAACCCTCTCTCTAGCCAAAAATGAATATTTCATAATCTGCAGAAAGATAAAGGTTTACTTCTTAAAGCATAAATATGAGGAATTTGATATATTAAATAAATTCAAGGCCATGGTTAAAAAATATAATGGTCACTATATAAAGATATTGGAACACATAGAGTGGGAGAATATATTTCCAATGAGTTTCTAAACTTCTAAAAGGATAATGGGATCAAGAAATAATTTACTATAAAGTATAAACCAAAACAAAATGGTGCAGTAGAAAGGAATAAAAAAATTACTCAAGATATGATAATAATAATGATAAAGGCCAAGGGATTATTGAATGAATATTGGGCTGAAACAATTATAGCAATAGTTTATTTGTTGAATGAATGTCCCCAAAAAAGTGTTCATGACATGAGTCCTCAAGAGGCATAAATCAATAGAAATCCTAATATTGAACACTTAAGATTTTATGGATGAGTGGAATATGTACATGTGCCTAAGAAAAGAGAATGAAATAGGATGGAAAAGGAGGAAAAATAATATTCTTCAGATATATGGAGCAATCAAAAGCTTACAAGATATAGAATATAGTAAAAAAGAAATGATAATTGTTAAATGTGAAGTTCATTTTAACATTCCTAAGGTAAAAATAAAATTATGAAGACAATTTTAACATAAAATATTTACCTTTTACAATGGTGGGATGGATTTTATCCACTTCCCCTTTTTTGTGGCATGTTTTTGGGAAGTGGGTATGATTTAAAGGTGTCGAGAGAATAGAGGGATTATGTGGTTGAAACCTCCCTTATTTTGTGCCTTATTTTGTGGGGGATTTGGTTATACTTAAAATATGGCACATTTTTAAATGTATTTTGAAAAGCATAAATAGGGGAGAGAGGTAACACATTATTCATTGTATTTTACATTGAGTTTTGAGCTCGATATTCTTTCTGCGGTCAGTGTGATCAGTTTTGAGGTGTAGATTTACATCTCAAAAATTTTGGTATGAATTTGGGATGGAGGAAATTATCTTTATGAGAGGTTTCTTGTTTAGATTTGTTTTTACAATTGTTTATAATATTATTGAGATCCTCTTGGTGGGCATATCCCACGTTGGGTGAACCACATTATATTAGTGTTATGTGTCTACTTTTGCTTAGATCTGAATTTTTTTTCCATATCTCTATTGCATATTATTGCATAATTAATTAATTAATTTTAATCACTTATTTCTAAAAACTGGTATTAGAGCTAGATTTAGTGGTTTTACTAACTAAAGTGGTGAATTACAGGGAAATATATTAACTTTAGTGGGAGCTATGGTAGATCTAGAGTTGAAAATTTCCATAGAAAAAAATTTAGATTGTGGAAGATGCAGATGGAGGATTACTTGTTTCAGAAGGATCTTCATCTCCATTTGAAGGGGAAAATAGACCAAACTTTATTTATGAATCAAGTAGATTGGAATTTGCTCGATAGAAAATTATTAAGAGCCATACAGTTGTGCCTTACATCTTTGGTTGTCTTCAATATTTTAGAGGAGATGACTACATCTGATCTGATGAACAAATTAGGGGAGTTATATGAAAAACCATCTGCCTCTAATAAATTATTTTTGATGAAAAGGTTATTTAATATGAAAATGTTTGAAAATGGTTTTGTAGCTAATTATTTGATTAATTTTAATACATTTATGAGTATGTTAACTTCTATTGGTATTAAATTTGAAGATGAAGTTAATGCTTTATTGATTTTGTGCTCCTTATTGGATAATTGGGATAGTTTGGTTATGGATGTGAGTAATGTCATCCCTAGTAAGGGAAGTTTAAAGTTTGAGGATGTTATAGGTGTGATTCTTAGGAAGAAAATGAAAAGGAAGAGCACCAAGGAATCATCTTCAGGAATGATTTGATGGTGGAGATTAGAGGGAGATAAAAGGATAGAATTAAAGGAAATGATGGAAAGTCAAAGGGTTGGGGAAGATATAAATCTAGAACCAAGATGGTGTGTTGGCACTGTAGAAAAAATGGACACACAAAGAAGGAATGTTGGGAACTTCGGGACAAGAAGACCAAACATGAGGAGACCAAGGAGGTAAATACAACAATAGGTAATGTTAGTTAGGATGCTTTATTTCTTTCCTTGGATAAAGTTTCTAAATCTTGGGTATTATAATCATGGGCTTGTTTTCATGCCACCCCACATAGGCATCATTTTATGGATTATGTTCAAGGAGATTCTAGACATGTTTATCTTGGCGATGATGAACCATGCAGTATAGTAGGGAAAGTTTGTGTTTAGGTGAAGATGTAGAATGGGAGCACATGAATACTAAAGGATGTTAGACATGTCCAACAATTAAGATGGAGTTTAATTTCAATGGGGTAATTAGACAGTGAGGGATATTCAATGATGTTTTTAGTAGACTCTTGAAAAGTTACCAAGGGTTCTCTTATGGTTGTGAGAGGTAAGAAAATTGGCACTTTGTATTTGACTAGTAGTGTTGATCATTGTAATTTAGTTGCTATAGATGGATATTCAACTTGTGGCACTACAGGGTCAGTCATATGAGGTGAAAGGGCATGGAGATCTTGAAAGATAAGTTGCCTAGATTTAAACATGTTTATTCAGACTTTTGTGATGATTGTGTGTATGGGGAGAATAATCAAGGTAAGTTCTTAAGGGTTGGACCTATAAATAAGGAAAATAAGTTGGAGTTGTTTCACTTAGATGTATGGGGGCCAGTTCAGGTATCTTTTATTGGTGGTTCAAATTATTGTCTTACATTTATTGATGATGTAAATAAGAAAGTTTGTGTTTATTTCATTAAGAAGAATCTGATGTAACATTTAAGAGATAGAAATATTTATTTGAGAATGAAATAGTTCTGAAGTTAAAATGTCTCAGGTAAGATAATGGAGGTGAGTATTATAGAAAAGCATTTGATGATTATTGTTCACAAAATGGAATTCATAGGCAAAGGATGGTTCTAGGGACACCATAGGAGAATGGAGTGTTAGAAAGGATAAACATGACAATCATGGAGCATTTTAGAAGCATGAGGTTGTATGTATGGATACCCCTAATGTTTTGGGTAGAATTAGTTAGCACAATGATATATTTAATTGATAGAGGACCTTCAGTGCCTTTGGATGGAGGCATACCTTAGGAAGCCTGGTTTGGTAAGAAAGTTAATTATTCTTTTCTTAAGGTCTTTAGATGTGTGGCATTGGTTCATGTTCCTAAGAAGGAGATGACCAAGTTAGAGTTTAAGTTTCAGAGATGCACCTTTATTGGTTATGGTGAGGATGACTTTGGTTTCTGAGTTTGGAGTCTTAGAGACAAAAAAATATTCCAGTCTAGGGATGTTGTCTTTAAATAAAAAGTAATGTATAAGGATCAATTGTAAGAATATGAACAAAAAGAGTACATAGTGTAGGATGATATTATGAATGGTAAAGTGTGCAAGGAGATACTTCAAAAAACTTCTACACAGGAACCCCAAATTCCTATAGTAAAAAAGTATCTTAGGATAAGAAAATCCCTTGAACATTTTTTCCCATATTTGAGTTATTTGTTACTTATTGATAGTGGAGAGCCAAAATGTTTTGAGGAAGCAATGCAGGTGAATGCTAGGAAGAAGTGGGAGAAATCCATGGAAGAAGAGCATAGTTCTCTCATGGAAAACCAGATGTGGGATTTGGTGAAGCTACCCAAGAGAAAGAGAACATTGTAGAATAAGTGGGTATACGAAATCAAAGAAGAGGATGGAGGAAGGAAAAATTACAAGGCCCGGTTAGTGGTCAAGGGGTTTGTATAGAAGAAAGGTATTGATTTTGATGAGATTTTTTCTCTTATTGTTAAAATCACTTAAATTAGAATTGTGTTCGATATACTTGTAGTAGAGGATTTGTATTTAGAACAATTAGATGTGAAGACTACATTCCTTCATGGTGATTTGGAGGAGGAATTATATATAGAACAAACACAAGGTTATGAGGTCAAAGGAAAGGATAAATTGGTGTGAAAACTAAAAAAGAGCTTGTATGGCCTTAAATAAGTTCCATGATAATGGTATAAAATTTTTGATGGTTTATGTTGGAACATGGTTACTCCAGGTGTCATTCTAACCATTACATGTATGTCAAGATATTTGAGGATGGTAATTATATTACCCTCTACTTTTATGTAGATGACATGTTGGTTGCTAGAAAGAATATACAATAGATTCAAGTATTCAAGAAGCATCTTGGTGATTCCTTTTATATGAAGGATTTGGGTGAAGTGAAGTAAATCCTTGGTATGAAGATAAATCAAGATAGGAAGGAGAAGAATTTTATCTTATCCTATTAAGAGAATGTGAAGAAAGTTTTGGAGAGGTTTAGTATGCAGGATGCTAACCTGGTTGGGACTCATTTGGTAGGCCATTTCAGATTATCAAAGGAGCAGTGTCCCAAGGAACCTTAATCATCAGTGGTTGGTAGCCTAATGTATGCTATGGTCTTTACTAGTCCAAATATTTCCCATAAAAAATGAGTATTAAGTAGGTACATGAGTAATCTATGTATGAGCACTGGCAAGCAGTGAAATGGATTCTTTGATATTTGTGAGGAACCGTGGGAATAGCATTATGTTTTGGTGGATCAGACACCACTTTGCATGGCTATGTGGACTTAGATATGCTAGGGATTTTGATATTAGGATGAGTATGATAGGTTATGTATTTTATATTGGGGATATAGTGGTTAGTTGGATTTCCCAGATATAAAAAGTTGTGGCTTTATCAACCATAGAGGTTGAGTATGTTGCTACTACATAGGTTATCAAGGAGATGATTTGGTTACAATAGTTACTTAATGAGTTGGGGCATAAGAAAGAATTTGGGGGACTACATAGTGATAGTTAGAGTGCTATAAATTTAGCTTAGAAACTTGTTTTCCACTCAAGGATGAGTCACATACAATTGTGGTATCATTTCATTAGGACAACTTTAGAGGAAAACATGATGAAGCTAGATAAGATACATACAAGCCAAAATCTTGTGGATACGATGAATAAGGTATTCACATTGGAGAAGTTGAGGTTATGTTCATCTTTGGTTGGTCTTCATGAAAATGATGGAGGAGTGTTAAATTTTGTTCAAGGGGAAATGAACTCCTAGTAGGAGATTGTTTAATATGGAATTCATTTTAACACCCCTAAGGTAAAAAAAAAATTACCAAGACAATTTTAAAATGAAATATTTACCTTTTACAATGGTGGGATGAATTTTAACCAATTCCATTTTTTTTGTGGTACATTTTTTGGAAGTGGGTATAATTTAAAGGTGTTGATAAAATCAAGGGATTATGTGGTTGAAACCTCCCTTATTTTGTGTCTTATTTTGTGGGGATATGGTTATCCTTATGGTTATGGCATAGTTTTCAAGGGATTTTGAAAATTATAAATAGGGGAGAGGGGTAACACATTATTCATTGGGTTTTGCATTGATTTCTGAGCTCTGCATTCTTTCTGCGGTTAGTGTGATCAATTTTTTGGTGTGGCTTTGCATCTCAAGAATTTTGGTGTGAATTTGGGATAGAGAAAATTATCTCAGTGAGAGGTTTATTGTTTATATTTTTTTTTAGTCTTGTTTATAATATTATTGATATCCTCTTGGTGGAAATAGACCACATTGGGTGAACCACATTATATCGGTGTTATGTGTGTATTTTTGCTTAGATCTAAATTTTTCTTCCATGTCTCTACTATTGTGATTCTGAGGAATGATTTTTGTGTTGCATATTATTCCCTAATTAATTAATTTTAATCAATTATTCCTAACAATAATCATTAAGGAAGTTTAATTTATAAAATATGTAGCATGAGATTATAAATATGAACAAAAAAGGAACCAATAAGGGTCAGTCAGTCTATACTAAAAAGTGATCCAATAAGTAATACATCCACTTATATGACTATATGGAGTCCTATCTCACAAGGGAATGACTCTTCAAGTAGAAACAAATAAAATAAAATGCAAGGTGCAACTCAAAGGACTCTATCATCTTCTAACTCAAGAGGAAAAATTGCTTCATCATCTTCATGGAAACACTCAAGCAAAACAAGGAGCCCGTAAGAGATATATGAGAAATCAAGGTACAAAGATGATGATAATAATACTATTATTTTTTATTAATTTATAGATGATGATCCTATTTACCTATAAGAATAAATTAAGGATAGGAAACAATGTTAATCCATAGATGAGGAAATGCAAGTAATTGATAAAAATGAGACATGGGAGTTAGTAAACCTTGTAACAAGAAAGGTCATTGGTGTCAAGTGGTTTTAAAAATCTAAAACCACTGTAGAAGGAAAGATTAAAAGACACAAGCCAAGGATACTTGTCAATGTTTATAAGTAATGACCTAAACAAAATTATAATGAAACATTGGCTCTTGTAGTAAGTATGGAAACTATGAGAACTATCTAAAGAATAGAATCTCAACATAAGTGAAGGGTGAATCAGATGGATGAATATTTAACCCTAAAACTTATATTAAATAATATATAGTTAAAGTGTATAGAGATAACCTAGGGAAAATTGGTAGCAGACTATCCTTATATCATGTCAATTAATTTTCAAACATAGATACAAAATATTTTCAATTTATATATTGAATTATGTTAAAAATAGAAAGTAAAACTATGCTAGATACTACAATGATAATGAAACAAATATATATTTCTTATTATAAAGCTAAAATAGATATAGATTTAGAATAGGGAAGAATAAAAATAGAAGTAGATTCTAGGATTACTATCAAATTCTAGATTAAGCACCTTTGTGAGCTCAAACATTTGCATCTACTTTGGATGATTACATCAATGATTTTTTCTAACCTAGACGTAGGTGTCTAGGTAGGAATACCTACTATATATGGATGTGACCACCTTGAATGTTTTGGATTCTATGTCACCTTCACTTTGGTGCATTTTGATATGTCTCATGGACTCTCATTCCTTGTCAAATAGTAAAACTATAATTCTTTATCTTCATAGTTACTATGGAAAAACTGGGTTAATGGATTCATAGTGTCAAGTTAACCCTAAATATTTGTCAATGGTGCTTCCTACATAGCCTTTAATTTGAAGAGGTCCTCAGACTCATGTAGTTTTCTCCTACATGTGGGATTTTGTGTGAATAAGGATACAATATGTGAAAAATAAGTATAACAGTGACATAGCTTGTAAATTGACAAAAATGGCTCTTGGACTACTCCTTCAGTGTTTCAGATCTATAGATTTGATGTCCCTATGAATGATATGGAAATAAAAAAAATAAGGAATCTTTTCTCACTTGAATTCTTGATTAAATGGTTTTGGTAATTTACCTTGTGATTGTTTTGGTATGTGCTAGGTTTATGCTAGGTTGTGGCATGAATGAGGATTGATCATGTATTTATGCCAATCCTTTTTGAGAATATATTACATTAAATCACTTAGGCTAACCATAGGGATACAATTCATTTGAAAATTATATGAATTTTAGGGAACTAGACAATTGCATTGGGATAGGACACTTGTGTTGACATAGGCATTTGACTGGGACCCAAGTGTTCAGATGCTAGAAAATGGACATAGGTGTCAAACTTATAGATATTGAATATAAGTAGGTTTATAACATTCTGAGTATGATAGAAGGTCTGATTCATTAGATTAAGATTGGTTAGACTAAGAATAAGAGATAGGCATAAATAGATAGTGTGTGAGAGCCTTTTGGCACTAGAAAAGATATAGAACCGAGAGGAATAACCATGGTCTATATTTTATAAGTGTATAATATTGAGGTGATATATAAATTATAAATAATTTCTATAATGTCAAATCAACTTTCCTAAATAGAATACTAAAAGAATAAGTGTATACGACACAACCACCTAGCTATGAGATTCTAAGTCATGCGAATAAGGTGTACAATCTAAAGAAAGTAATTAATGGGATCAAGTAAAGACTAGAGGTGTAGTGTAGCTACATATAATCATATTTGTTGAGAAATTGATTTAGAAAGAGAATTAGAGAAATAACTCTTTGCATCAAGGAAAACAACCAAGGTGAAATTATAATTTTTGTTCTATATGTAGAATCATAGATGATTTAATTATTACTAAAAGTGGAAATTATCCATAGAAGAGTTCAAAGTATCCATGAAAAAATAATTGGATATGACATATTTGACTATTGAATTATTTTCTTGGCATTGAGATTAAATAGATGGATGATGGTATTTTTAAATCTCATGCTAAGTATACAAATGTAAATTTAAATATATTTAGAATGTTGAATATTAAACTTGCGTCAGCACCAATAGAAACAAGTTTGAACCTAAACAAAGAGTATTAAACAATAATATAGATCCAACACTATAAAAGAGCTTGGTAGGAAATTTAATATATTGGAAAATAAAAATACCTGATATTATATAACAATTAGGTTTATTTTCATATTTGTAGAGATGCCAAAAGAAACACACTATAAAACAATAAAAATAATCCCAATATATATAAATAAAACAAAAGAATGGAATTTTGTATACTATATCAAATAATTTTGATTAGTTAGATATACAAATAGTGATTCAATAGGTAGTTTTTATGGAATAAAGTGCACATCTAGATATGTGTTCAATATTGGGTCAATAAACATTTCATGGGTTTTGAGGAAGAAGCACATTGTTTCACTCTCCATGGCTAAAGCATAGTACATAGCTGTAAACTCATCAATGTTTCAAGCCATTTGGATCAGATGAATCTTATCAGATTTGAATTAGGAGAAAAAAGAAGAAAAAAAATGTTTTTTAATAATTTATCTTCTATAAATGTATCTAAGAATTTAGTTTTCCAAGGAAGGAGCAAGCACATAGTAATTAAGGCTTACTTCATAAGATAACTAGTTGAAAGTGGAGAAAATGAACTTAAGTTTTGTTAATTAGAGGAGTAACTTGCAAACATGATCACTAATCCATTATCAAAAGAAAATTTTAAACATCTTAAAAATAATATAGGTGTCAAAAATTTTGAAGCATCACCTCTACAATATCTTGGTAGTCAATATTAAGAGGGGGTGTTGGAAACAATAATCTTTACCTACCTACATTAGCCCCTTCAATTTTTTTTTCTTTTCAAAATCTCCTTGGGATCTCAAAATTGCATTCATTAGATGACTCCACCAAAAAAATTTAGTTATATTTATATAAAATTAATGAGTGAAATGATTTAAATACTTCCCATATTTTTGTCCAAATACATGCTTCTAGAGAATAAAATAATAGTCTAAAAAACACTCAATTAGAACAAAAGAACATAGCATAAGCTAACTAAAAGAATAATATTTTTGAAAAGTCCATCAATTTGAATTTAAAACAATATTAGTCTAGAAAATAAAATAGCATAACATTTCGGAATAGAGTAGCAAAGAAAAAAAAATAGAAGTCTAAAAGAAAAATATAAAAGTAAATACAAAAAGGAAGAATAGAGCAACAAAAATAATTTGTATACAATAGTATAATATTATAATATATTTTTACTACACATTTTTGATTGTGTATTTCTTGTGTTTACAATTATATTAATTTAGTATACAATACTATTTTTAAAGATAAGAACACATACTATCTATAAATTTTTATCAGGATTAGGAAAATGAGATTATATCAAAGTAAGATCAATTCAATGATAACCAACAACGAAAAAAATTACCATTAAATTAAAAATTTAATACACAAAAGAAAAACATTTTTCAGCTAATTAGGCTAAGATGTCATCAACTAGCTATTGAAATAGGGAGATGGAAAATTATAAACTAGGAAAACTATCTATGTTGGCTCTACAAGGAAAGAAGAGTGGAAAATAAGAAGCATATAATGTTATAGTACCATATATATGAATAATTAAGAGAGAACCAATCATTATGAAATTAAAATTTGAATAGTTTTCAAAAAAAATTTGAGTTTAAAGGCCAAATGAGTAGGTAGTTATATTAAAGATGTCTTATAACACTATAAGAAAATTTAGATGGAATACATTTGATACACAATAATGATCTTGAATTTAAAATGTAAAATAAGCTATAAAAAACTTATGGTAATTCTATTGTAACATTTTACTTTATCCCATAAATTCCATAGGTTCTTTATATGTATATATATATATATATATAAAATTTTATTGTATTAATTTTTTTTGCAGATCAAAGCTATTAGGGGAAAGGCCATAAAATCCAAACACCATGATTTCATGACCACATAGACATGTCATGGCATATTTTTTAATTTTAAATGTGCACCCATATATGGTCTATGATGTAGGAGGTTTTATAGTAGGGCGTAGAATGTGAATTCCTTACGCATGGTGCAAAAGTGTTTAGTGCTAGTCATGGAATTGTTATTTCTCACCTACGTACATGGATCATTCGTTTTCTCATTAAAATGATGAGAATATACCTAAGTTATGGGACCCTTACACTCCTTGGGATGAGCCTCTGGAGTAGGCTAGATTCATTCTATTCTAAGTGCAACTAGTTTAGGACTATAGCCATAACTAAAAAGTAGAAAGGTAAATATATTGTTAATTTAAACATAAGATTTTTGAGGGAAAAGGGAGGGAGAAGGTAAGAATTTACTAAAAAATAAAAGGGTGATACACCAAGAATAAAACAAGTTCTACTAATATTGTGGACACACTAAAAATACTTGAAAACAAGGTGTTATCCCATAGACTCCATCAGGGACACTCTACATGCATAAGTATTTCATATGAAGGTGTAGAAACATAATGTAGTATTGAAATAAATGAATGTTATCCATAGACAAATCCTACACAAACCTGTATACATATAGAACATGACCTACAAGTGAGTTCCCACTACCTCTTTATACTTTGCTTATTTACTTATTTTGACAAGGGCTCAAACATCGCTTAATTGATTTTATAACTACCTCTTTACACTTTGATACCACTTGTCAATCACTATGTGGGTCTCCTTTGAGTTACCACATCATTTCCTCACATCTTATGGGGATCATTACCTTAGGCCTTTCAAGGACATCTAAGCACTGAGGGATATATAGTTAGATTATGTAGTGATCCACAAGTGGGCGAAGGGCATAAATGTATAAGTCCTCTATGAGGGTGCATGAATTTTTACCTTTTTATGATAAGTTTCCCTTAATATTCTTATCACATCTTCGATTTACACTGAGGGTCCATGTGAGTCTACAAAGTAGTATGTGCATATCATAGTTCATAGTTTATGACTTATGAGAGTGCATAAGTAAAAATATATGATTTGGTGTGAGATTTCATCATGAACACATAAAAACACTTTTGAATAGGAATGCACATGAAGATGGAATACCTTGGGCACACTTCTCATAATTTGGAATGACTTCTTACACACTTGAACTTGCATGCCATTTAGCTTACATGATAGAGGGTTCTTGTATGGGGCATGCATTGATAACTCCTAGTGGGCATGAGTCAACACTTAATCAATGTATAGATCTATGATGACTATTTTAGTCATGGGCAAAGATGGGAGGCATATGCATATTGCTTACATTAAATAAATTGATAGTTTGTTGGTACAAAAACCTTCTATAAGGTCCATGTGAGCTCTATGCAAGCTAGGGGTGACTTAGAAAGTCAATATTTATAGTGACCTCTATGGTCCACTTGCTTTCTATGTAGAAGCATCCAAAACTTATCACTTTCTAAAAATACAAGGCAACTACAACCTACTTGGCCTTGTGCCCAATCCAATCTTTTAAAACTAAAAGTGCACCTGAACAAAATGAGGAAAGGAAAAACACAAACTGTGCCATAAGAACTCAGAGGAAGGTAAAATAATTAAAACTAATTTCAATGTTCATGCAGACACTTAGGAAAAAAAACATGTAACCTACCCTGAACTAACCCATTGGGAGCTATCCAAAAAAAACCATTGACTGGTTCTACAAAAGAGTTACCCTTTCTTGCTAACATAGAATGTTTTACATGCTTAACGACAACCAAAAAAATGTGGAGAAATATTATATTTTCAACAAATGGTGATATGATTCTCCAAGAACATAGATGAAATCACTTACCCAATATTTTTGAATGAAAATGTAACTATATTGTAGTGGATGAGTAAGTTGACTTTATTTTATTTTATACTCAACTTTGTGCTCTAGATTAAGCACAACATGTGATGGTTCCTCCTTGCTATCTTCTTACTAGAACAAGTATTTGATAGGGCACCCTCTTGTCAAGACAAAATTTGAGCAATTAGAATTGCCCTCGCTTATGCATTTTTCTTTTCCATCATTTTACTGATTGGGATGTTTTTGCACAAGTAATTGAGTTAGAAACACATTTGCTTCCTCCTAATATTCTTGGTGCTCATGGTTTGTCCCTTTAATAGATTATAGTTTAATATCAAGGATTGAATGAAATTCTTCTAGCTCATCCCAAAAGGAGTCTTCTTCCATTGTTATTCACTCTTCTAGATGAGAGGCCTCATTATATCTTCATGACTGACTTCCTTTTCTTCCATGTTGAATGGAAGATCATTTATCTAATGGAGGACCTCATCATATCACCCATATGCAATTCCCTACTTCTCTAGTTGATCAATTTCATCTTTTTATTGTAGTAGATCTAATTTTTTTAATTTAGTGGCATACAGAGGGCTACCAGTGATGATTTCCTCATCATACTCACTTGAAATACCCTCATCCTCATCAACATGGTCTTCACTTACATTTTATATAGTTGGTCCTCTTTTGAAGAGGGAGATGGTTAGAGGACAAGAGGTTTAAATTAGTGAAGTAGGAGTGGCCTTAATAATTTTGGCCATTTTGAGGTTAGGGTGCATGTTTCAAGAAGGTTTCCATGACTATTTTTGGGTTTTTTGAGGAGGAATAAACACAATTTATTTCAAGGGGGTATCTGAAACTTGGAACCTTAAAATTAAGGGATTTAATTGAAAGTGAAAAGGATTTATATTGCCTTAAAATAGGTACCTTGAGCCTAAAAACTTCCTACCTTATATGATGGGCTACAAGTACAGGGGGATCCTACTTGAACTATGAAAGGGAGGAGTGGAGGTGGTTGGCTATGATTTAATTTCTTCCATCTATGAAAGAAACTAACACATGTTCTTCTTTGGCTATGATCTTCCTATCCAAACACTCTTCTTCATAGCTACGTTGTCCCATCACCTCCTGTTAATGAATGTAAGCTTGATAATCAAGCTCTTCTTACTTCCCTCCATACTCTTTCTCTCTTTCAATCTCCATCAGTTGTCTCTAGAAATCAAGCTATATATCATCTATAATTTTTTAGGGTTGATTAAGAGGATAACCATGATACTAATTCAGAGAAACATGGTCTTCAAGGGGATGATTATAAGCATGAGTAGGTTACCAAGAAGGCTAAATAGGGGTGGGAGGGAGGTAAACACTATGAGAATGAAGAAATCTTGCTATGATAAGGCTATTTGGGATAAAACCAACAACATTTTTAGATTGATATGGATGGTAGAAATGCATATAAAATGCATTTTTATAAGGATGAGGGGAAAAAACATATTTTAGTAATAACTTGACATATTGGAGCATTTAAATAAGGAATAATCAAGTCTTCCTCTTCAGTAATAAGCATATACCTACAGAGTCACCAAATGATTAGATTACTTTAAAAGAATGGAAAAGACCAATAATATCACCTAAAATTAGTAGGGTTTCTTGAGAGTTGAGACCAAAAAATTAATGGGAAGCTAAAATAGGATAAAGGGTATCTTAAATAGTGATTTTTTTCATGGAGTCCTTGTAGTTTGTCTATTCCATCTAGATTTGTGCCAAAATAGAGAAAGATGCCTAAAGAAGAAAATGAAAGATTGTTGAATATTCTTGTTTTCATATTGTATTATTTGATTAGATTTGTATGTGGGTTAAAATAATAAGAGGAATTACCATGTAAATCCCAATGGTGGATAGTAAAAACCCTTGAATCATGTTTTAGGACTTTAAGCTTATGAAGATATATAAATGAACTAGTTTGAAGCAAGTTTAAGAAAGTGAAGTGATGAAAATGGCCTATGAGAGCATGATTTTGATGCCATGAAGATAAAGGGTGAAGAAAATGGTGATGAATATGATAACGATTCAAGATATATGAAGTATATTCATGTAAAGAAGGCTTATGATCCTAGAGAAGATAGATTGATCAATAAACAAGTATTGTACCTATAGAGGTAAACTAAACTAGAGAAGATGAAGTCCGTTGAGAAAAAATCAGAGCTAAGAGGTGTATAAGAAGGTTTTAGGCTTCATGGACCTACATTAAGTGGTATTAGAGTAGGTAATCTATTGTATTAGTTTATGTTTTTTAAATGTTAAATGTTTCTATTTGAGATTGTTAAAGGTTTCAAGTTACGATTCATTGAAACTAATTTTTTAGAGAAAAGTAACAGAGAGTTAAAGAGTTGTCGTAAAACATCCTTAAGAAGAGATCTAGTATTATCTAAAAAGAGAAGAGAGACACTCTAAGTGAGAGCTGTTATTCTAAGGTGAAAACCACTTAGACAAGAGTGTCAATAGACTAGGTATAGGTTGAGATACCAAAAGAAGGTGAAAAATACTTGATTAATAGTGATAAATATAGAGAAAGCAAAGGATTAGAAGGGCTTGGATGAGTTAGACTACCACAATGAGAAAAGAAGGAAAGAAGAACCAAAGAGATGAGTGAGATAGATAAAAGGTTAGAGAGGATAAAGCTATTGATGGAGATCATGCAATAATAAGAGATCCAATGGCATGGATGGGTGATGAATAAGTGAGTTAAGTATCCTATAAGTCTACTCATGGAGAAAATAAGAATCATGGCCATGAGGGACGATGTGAGGCAAAAGAAGTTGATATGTGGGATTCTCAACGAGGAGATATTTTTTTAATGATACATGAACAAGAGGAAGGTGTCAAGCACCTTGTGAATAAGGAGATAATCATGGAGACAAAGTAACCTAAGAAGTATGAAATTTAGGAAATATATCCTCAAGCTTTTACATCTAAATATTTCTTATCATGTGTGTAAATAGGTACAAATGTTAAGAAGGATTAGTCCATGTTAAGGACATAAAACATGAGAATATGAATGAAATCAAGCATGAGCAGCATGATTATTTTGAAGAATAATATAATTGGACAACCATGTATAGAGTATTCCTCATGGAAGTAATAAACTAAGAAATATTTCATCAAAAAGATGGAGACAAGGGGTATGAAGGTAAATATTTAGAAGCTATATTTCATGAAGTAATTAAATAGGTACAACACAAGAGTTTTTTGTGAATAATGATGATATTATAAAAAATTGATAAGAACATAGATCAACTTGAACAAGAGTATGTAGGTGATGAAATTTTGCTACATAAAAAATATGACCATCCATTTGTCTATGAGAGCTAGGATCAATTACAATAATAATTAGAATATTTGGAGCATGCCATAACTGATGAATAAAGGGACCAAATCTATCCTAAAATATTATTGAAGGATATGAATACTTGGCATGAGTCTATGTGGGCTCAAGAGTGATAAAGATATTGATGAGTATACATATGAATTTGTAACATGAAAGTATGTCTAGCTTGACACAAGAAGAAGATAGAGTCCAAAATGTAAAAGATAAGTTACAATCTATGAAAAATGATAGTGAATAATAAGAGCTAATAGGGAGATCATTGATACAAGAGGATGAATATAATCTAGTGGAGTGTATAAATCAAGGAAAAGAGAATGAGAGAGCTGTCATAAATGAGAAAGAGTTAGAATTTTCAGATGACGGAAAGAAGATGTCAAAACCAAGAATCATGTTGCCTATAAGAGCACTAGGGGAAGAAAATTAGAGGCAAATAATTATTTACAACCAATAATATGGACTATTCTTAGTATAAGATGAATCAAATTAATTTGAAAGCCAAGATAAGTATAAAGACATGATTAAAAAGGGTATAAACTCATTTGAAATGATCAAAGAACTACTAAGGGTAGATAATGAAGTAAGTACAGAGTATAAAGGAAAAGATAACATACTCATGGAAATGAAAGAGAAACCTAGATAGGCATGAAGGAAGAAAGTAGACACAATAAGGGATGACAAGGACAAGTAGATCCTTGAAGAGACTAGAAAGTATCGTGAAAGCCATTTTATAGGTAGTAACTAATATGTTTTAGGTATTAAAATGAAAGGGAAGAGATCACTCCATAATAATATGGATAAAATAAGTATATAATCTTTAGAGATCATGATAGACACAAGTAAATAGGATGACATACATGAATCTCACAAAGGAATTAATTGGAGGAATGATGCATGTTGGGAAGAGGACAAGATTAATATTTATGATATATAAAGAAGGAATGAGAATAATCTATCATATATAAATAAAATAAAGGGTAGTCTTAGGCTATGAAACATATCAAATAACATGCCAAGAGGTGAAGATAAAAGGCCAATTGAAGGAGTTCCACAAGTAAGTAATCTAGAGCGCAAGTGAAGGAAGCAAGAACAAGGTAATAAATTGACATATTCAATGGGAAATGTTACATATGAGTAAGTTAAAGGTATTCATGATGTTATTAAGGTAATAGGTTTTCAAGTAGTGTTGTGGTATGATGAACCTAAATTCGACAATGAAATGCCATTATAAGATGAGAAAGACAATGTGAACACTCACCATGAGATGGTGAAGTGTTAATAAGAGGTAGTTAAATAAGATTTCAATGAGTGTTTGATAAGGGTTAAGGAATAATATAGGTATTATCGACCATTAGAACATAATTTTGAAGGAGAAGACATGGTTAAGAAGATAGACCAGAAAAGAGTATATGAACCAATCACAACAAGTGTAAAAGGAAGCCATGGAGTAGAAGAAAGAATGAAGAATGAGGGTTAGTAATTAGAGGTAGAGAATGATGAAGAGAATTTATGAATGGAGAATATACAGTATGAAGTGAGCAAGGAGTTCCCATAGGTCCTATACCTCATGTAGATAGATAATGAGTTGATAAAGAAGAAAAAAAAGGAAAGAAGGCAAATAAAAAGCCACCAACTGAGGATAAATGAATTTTACAATATGTGAAACAATAAGATAATATTATATGATCATATTATAATTAATTTTAAGGTAATTAAAAAGGTAGACACAGAGCATTTGAGTAGAATCTCAAATTTCCCCACTTGGGGAGTATGATGTAGAGCATCACCAATTAACATAGGTTGTAAATATGCTTAAATATTTTATTTTATCCATTTTTGGTTTATTTAGGTGTTAGGAGTCTTATAGGGTCCCTTGTAATTATTTGGAGTGATTGAGAGTTTGTAGGTTATGTGTTAGATCTTATTCTAGGTTTTCCCACCAAAATCCCAAATTTAAAATTTTGAATTGTTAAACTAAGCTCTGAGAGGTGTTTGAAGTATTAAGTGGAATATAAAGGTTTTAAAATGTTATTTTGGGTTCAAATAGTTCCTATAAGATGTGTGATAATGTGTTTCAATGTACACATCATGTTAAATAACAATATAATTAAATAAAGTTAAGTTGTAACTACCATCTATGTGGGTTGGCTTCAAAAGGAGTTACTTGCATGTTTGGGGTCTTAAAAAAGTGGGAAATGAATGAATAAGGTTATATATATTTATTATTATATATTAATAGGTTATATAAGAATAAATTCATACAAGAGAGGTGGATAAACTCAAGAAAGATAATATTAATCAAAGCTTGAGGAAGAACTGCCTAACTACATAATTTTGTATGTTTGTTGTATGATCAATAATAACAATGAATAAAAGAATGTATTAAGAGGATGTTGTAATATAATATTATGAAATATTAATAAAAGGAGATATATTTTGAAATAATAATATAAATTTCAAAAAAAGATCAAGATTTGGAAAAGAAGATTGTCTACCCTATTTTTATGTGTATAACTGTGTTATAAGAAATAAAAACATTGAATAAAGGAATGTTTTAATACCAATGATTTGATATTATTATTATTTTTTTATGTGTCCTAAAATATATTTATTTTATCTTTAATATATAATATCTTTCCTATCATTAACCTACATGTTTCATTCATAACACATGGTACAATTAAGTTTGGGAAGACCCTGTTTTGACATAAGTTAGATAATGAAGTTGGAATGAATATTTATAATTTATATAAGTAATTTTTATGGTGGAAATTTAGTATGGATTTGAATTAACCTATTTTAATTATCAAATTAATCTAACATGAAAAGATTAAATATTTGAAAAAATGAACATAGACCTATAGTTATTTACAGAATTGTGCATAACTTCGAGTTGGAGGATCATAGTGATTATTCAAAGATTAATAGATATTAGATAAGGTATAGGGAGGTGAATAATAACTTATTTATGTATTATAAATTTTTTAAATGGATTATAATTCAAAAAAACCTACTTTGTTTCCTCTCAAACTTTTACAGCCTTGAGTAAACCAAAACTAGGGTTTGAAATTAAAAAGTTGAATAACTAAAATTTACTCTAGTAAAATTTATTCAAAATTTGTAATATACGGTAATTTTATTTCATATTCAATATTAATAATGTATTGAGTTGGTATGGTATAATATAATATGGAAATCATGACTGTGCAAGTTCTAAAGACCTAGAGAGGCCTAGTTGCCTAAGAGGAGTGTTGAATTAGTAGGTATACATTGACACTGGAGTCATAAAACTATGTGAGAAGATGAAAAGTATTAAAGGGTGAAAAAATAGGTATTTATATTTCCTATAAACTTTGTGTATTATTCAAACCTAGGATATTTGCATAAAAACATGGCTACAAGGATTAGGCCTTCAAGAGAGGAAAAGTGGATTGTTTAAAGAGTCATTGCTCAAAGTTTGTATTACTTGTTTGGATATGGAAGGGGGTCCTAATATGTATATGAATTAATATATGAGTATCATTTGGGGATTAAAAATCCATGGGATTATGTTTTAGGATTTTAATCCTATGAACCTACATTTGAGAGTCAAGTTTGAACCATGTAAGAGAGAGAATTAATGAAACATGATATAGATGAGAATGACATGTGTGCTCATAGGAGAGAGTGTATGGGATGATTACGTGTTGATCAATAATAAAGGGAGAAGATAGTGATTGAATAAATGAGGCTAATGAGTCTAGTGGAGGCAAGAATATATAATAGTTTTAAAGAAGAGATAATCAAGGTCCCTGCATGAGGAATCAATCTAGAGGTCAGATTTAGGATCAAAATGAGAAATTAGAGCTAGTAATAGATAAATTAAGGTTGAAAGAAATGAACCTACAATAGACTCTCTAAAATCCTCACACACTTATCCCACCACTACAACCATACTTTTTCAATTCTATGTAGGTGATACATCTCTCTATATATCCATTTCAACTCCTTGTTCTCTACCCAATTACACAATATTTGGAACACCTCTATGAAACTTATAAAATATAAATCCATGACTTCAACACATAATAATGGGCTCATAGAATCCATTCATTAGTAAAATATAAAAAACTATTCTATTATTATTAAATGATGTATTATAACACAAGCTCAGAAAAACAAAAACACATAAAACCTATTTGGATACAAATAAATATAGTGTTAGAATATAATCCAATTAATAGACAGTGTTCAATCCTAAATATATAATTAGACCTTGACACTTGTCAACACATCTTTTCTTGTCATTTTCTAACTACCTAGAGAATACCTCAATCTCTAAAAACCTATAGTTGTTGAACCAACTTTTGTTCCTTATCTAATTACCCTAGTTAGCTAAGTCTAACTCTAGCTTAGTGAAACCTCCTCTTTAATTGATCCCTTTTTATTCTCAAGTAATTTTAAATAATAGTTATGAAATCATAAACTCTTTATCATCCATTTATAATTCTTTTTTATCTCACCATTACCACTTTATAGCTTGCATAAACTCAAAGGCATCTCTAACATGTGTTAGAGACCTTAAAAAATATGATGTTAGACTATAAGCCTTAGATATGACACTAAAAAGGTTACATCCTACCTCAAGGTGTCCATGAGGTTGTTTAAAATTTTTAGGAGATTATATGAACCATAAAATTTAATCATGTTTTAAATTATGAAGTACTTCATGAGGCTATCTACAACAAGTCTACATATCACAAGATAATGTAGAGTATTGTAGTGTCTTTTATGTTTTTTTATTTTTTCCATGTTTGTATTGACATATAATCTTCTAATTTTGTGTAGTTACTACATTAAAAGTGAGATATATTACAAATCCCTATAGATTTTTATAATTTCATGTAAAGCCATAATTATGTAGCATGTTATACTTTACCATGATTTTATATGGTTGTCTAGGTGTTTCCTAAGATTGAAAGATGCCATGGCCATGTCTAGCACATTTTAGAGTTATATGTTGAATTATAGCTTAACATTATGGTGTTAGATACTATGTCACTTGGGTAGACCAATCATATATTGTATACACACTATAAGACGATGTGGTGTGATATAGAGTTATTTAAATCTCCCAATAGAATCATAATCACAAATAAAATTTTCAAGTTTTATAATATTGAATATGAGTGTATAAAAAAATATATCAATGGTCTTATGATATGAAAGATATTAAAGACCTACTAAACTATTTATATAATATCGTAAATATTCTAACACTATATTCTACTCTTGTTTTTTATTATGAAATATTTCTTGATAGCCCATATGTTCCTACATTAAATTTTGAGAATATAGAATATTCATATATGTTTAACCCTAAAATGGACAGGGATCCTAATTTTGGAGTATATAGGGTTAATAATATAGAAATGATAATGCATAAGGGCGATAATAAGAACTACAACAAACCAATTGGGTGCTAAGATCAGATATAAACATACACTAGATTTATTATGCTTAGAATATTTAAATATAAAAGTACAACTAGGATATGTATCAAAATGATAAATAAGTAATATACTTAGCTGGTTCTGATGCTAACATATTGATAGATATAGAGAAGGTAGAAAGTAGGCTGGAATATGATTCTATATTATTCATTAAATTTAGGATCTAAAACTTCTTGAGCTATGGACACTAACATCAACTTCGGACAACTGCATCAATGCTACTATCTACATCTAACACAAGTGTCATGTATGAAATATCTGATGGAAAAAGATGCAATGACCTGAATGCTTTTGGGTTTGACTTTACCTTTGCTATAGTGCATTTAGATTTGGTTCATGTATTGTTGCTCCTCATTATTTGTAAAACCATAGTTCTTCATCTTCATAGTGACCTTGGGGAAAAATGAGTTAGTGAGAACATAGTGTCCAGTTGACCCTAAATAATCCTATGTTAGTGACTGCTTCTTACATATCTAATACTCTGAATAATTCCTTATACTAATGTAGTTATCCACTATGTGTTGGATTTTGTGTGAATAATACAATATTTTAAAAGCAAGTATAATAATGACCTAGCTTGTAACATGGAAAATTGGGATCTTGGGCTCTTCCTTTAATAATTATGACATATATATATATATATATATATATATATATATATATATATATATATATATATATATATATATATATATATATATATATATATATGATTTCTCTATGATTGGTATGGAAACAAGAAATATTTGTTAAATTTAATGCTTGATATAGTGATTTTGATACATTTTCTTGGTCTCTCTTGGTTTTTTCTAGATGAGGTATGAATGAGTGTTGATATCATGTGTGTGTGATATATATATATATATATATATATATATATATATATATATATATGATTTCTCTATGATTGGTATGGAAACAAGAAATATTTGTTAAATTTAATGCTTGATATAGTGATTTTGATACATTTTCTTGGTCTCTCTTGGTTTTTTCTAGATGAGGTATGAATGAGTGTTGATATCATGTGTGTGTGTGTGTGTGTTTGTGAATCCCTTTGGAGAAGTAATTCACATTAAATCATTTAGGTTTCTTATTAATATATGTTTCATTTCTAAAACAGATGACTTTAGGGTATTGGGCACTTGCATCAGGTCAAGTAACTAGCATCAACATTAGTGTCTATCTTGGATGTTAGTGTCCATAGAGTAGGAAAGTAGGTACAAGTTTAGAAATTGTAGAGAGGAAGATAAGTACATTTTAAGCATTCTAGGGAAGATAGAAGGGTAGGGTCATCAATATAAGACTAGCAGAACTAAGATCTATGCCAAGGAGCATAAGATAGAGTAGATGTGAGACTTGAAAAAATAAGAAAGGTCTATAATTGAGAGAAATAGAAAAGGTCTAAGTTTTCCAAGTGTAAAATACTAAAGTGATATATAATCCATAAATATCATCTACACTATCCTAATAAATACTAAAGAAAATAATAGACCATATGAATCTATATTTGTATCTAAATAATAGAAAATAAGTATCCTTTCCATAATGTTATGTAGGATATTCTTGACTATGACTAATGAGTGTCCATAAAAATTTAAAACAATGAATAGGTACACCATAAATACCTAATAACTTATAAATTTATTTTCATAGGATAATGTTGACTATGTACTCTTGAAATAACTTGATACAACCATTCATAAGTTATAATACATATAAAGGGTAATACATGAAATAATGAACATGTATGTGAATATCACATATACATACATAGGTATGGTCAAATAAATACATGGTATTATTCATGGTAGAAAAGAATAGGTTACATTTTTTGGTACTACTTTAACATAATATTAATATAAATACATGTTAGACCTACCAATGCAAAACTACCTACAAAGGAAAATGTGTAAACTTTAATTGGTTATAACTTGATCTTAGTGAGCCCATTTTTAATGAAATAAAATTATGCCTTTACTAAATTTACTAATTCATATGTGATTTAACTATTAAAATTATTCCACCAAAATTATGAAAAAAATAAAACAAATGAAATATACTACCCAAACCCTAAATGGATTGGAAAAATATCTAAGCCCAATGGATTAAAAAGTTATATAATATCAAGAATATGTAAATTAAATAAAAATAATATACAATACAAGTAATAACACATAAACTATAATTCATAGTTGCATGATATATGTGCACAATATTCACAAGTTTCCTCTAATATAATTTACTTAACTCAAACTTTCTTATAAACGATAGAAATTGTATGGGTATACATTGAAACCCAAACTACTAACATATATATATATATATATAAAAGAGTAACCAACTACACAAGTTTCATATAATATGAAAATTTATAGAGTGACTTGGATAACTTCTCAATAGAATTTTTTAAACTACATGACTAACTAGGTGATGAACTACTTGACTTAACACCACCTTAAATCAATAGGATTTTAACTCATGATATTTTGGAATATGAATTTACATAGTTATTTTTTTTTTCAATTACATAAGATGAATAATAAATAATATGAAATTATACAATCATATGCAAGGTGTGCTACATGTACTATCTATGAATCCATTTCAATATTTTAGGCACAAATTCATTCACTTGAGTTTTAAGTTAAAAATAAGAAAAAATGGCTTATAAACTCTTATTATTAAGTTGAAAACCCAAAGGGGTGGTTTGATGAAGAGTCATGATGAAAAATTGAAATGGAATCATTATATCATGTATCATTGTTTACAATTTCTAGGATGTTTTGAGTTTTTCATTTAGACTTACTCCATTTCAAGGGGTTATACATAGAGGAAATTCAATCTCATTTGATAAGGAGGGACATCATGATGAATATTTATAGTTTGATATTGTTTATTATGGAGTGACTTAGTGTTGTGAATACAGAGTTTTTATAAATAATATATTAGGACTTGATACAAATTTTGGTCATACTATAAATATGTGTGTGGATATATCAGTTTGTGGATAATTTTGTTCATCATGGATAGTTTCATGCATATGTCTCATATTTGTTGAAACTTGGTTAAGTTCACAAATGTTGTTTTATTTTCTTGTGCATGCGATGGATCATTTTCCATGAATTGTTGTTTTCATAGTGCCTATTTATAGCTACAATTATAGAACCTATATGTGCATCTCTTTTCTCAAGACTTGATGATTTACATTACTAATCTATATTTTATGTTAAAATTTATTACTTTTTATCAACATACATGATGATTATTTCTTGTGTATTTGTCTCATTTCCCATTGTGTTTTATTTATTTTATATATTTATAGTATTTTTTTCATATGTGTTACTTGGATACTACTCATATTGGCTATTGAGGATTAGTCATCTTTTATTGCATCTTATTATGTATTTATATACATAATTAAATTTATTATTAAAGTGTTAATTATGGGACATATGAATTGTGTCATGATTTTTGGACTATCTAGTGATGCATGCTATTTCAAAGGTTGTATGTTGTAGAGTTTAGTGATACACTTTTTTTTTATATTTGGTGTAGGGGGAGGAAGTGGGGTGATATTATATTGATGAATTTTTTCTACTCTCATTTTAAAAGAGGAACATGAGGATTCAATTTTTGAGTAGAGACAATTCATATTTTGAGTTATAACCCTGATTTTAAATCAATTTATGGAAATGTTTGCATTTGATAGATTATATTGAATCAACATTATGTAATTGAACACACTAATTTGTATGTTGATCATTAGATATAGTCTGTATACATATTCTATAGATGTGTATGTATAAATATCATTGATATTTTAGTTTAGAGAGAATACTTTTAGTGTATTAACAATTTGGTATTTTCATATGTTTGGGTTGTGAGATATCTTGACATGTCCCAAAGGATCACTATTTATGATATTTGAGAATTTGAAAATGCTCTATATTTTAAGCTAGAACATCATGGTTCATGTTGGATTAAGTCACATTTGATAAAATGTGCATTGTTGATCAGTATAGTGGGTACAATATTGGCATACATTATAGTTTTATTTGTGACAGTTATTCTTAGCATGTTTTTCAACATTTTAGATTATGTGATAAACTTGGAGAATTTTGGCATTTATTTGTTAAGCACATCCAAAAATAATTATGCATTAATTGAGGATTTCCTTATATTGAATGTAGCCAAATATATTTTAACATTTTAGTTTTTTCTATAGAGTTTTTAGGTTGTCTTAGTTTGTGGTTTCTAGATACTATTATTATAGGATTGAATATTTCAAAGTTGATTTTTATTGAACATGAGATTCATGTAGTGAAGGAGACAATAGTTACACATTTATTGAGAGATAATAGTTGGCACAATTTTTTTCCATGGGGAATTTTTGCATCTCCTTAATTTTGTAGAGATAAGATTCATTGACTATATAGATCATTAGGAGAATATTCCTTCATTATATTTTATCAATAAAATTGTTATTCATAAACTTAAGAGATAAGGGTTGGGGAGTTTGAGATCTCTTGAAACACATTAATGAAGTCAACCTCATAAGGATTTAGATATTCATAATAGAGATAATATGAGATATTACATTGGAGAGATTTGAATAATATTAACAGGAGAAAGAATGAGATATCACATTGAAGATATTTGAAAACTCATATAAAGTGAAAGCATGTGATTCTTATAAATGGAAATTTGAATCACCCTTTTAGTGAACAAGTTTGGATTGTTGAACACATGAGTGTAAAATGTGGTACCAACATATCGAGATGATTGTATCTTATGGCATTTGAAAATGAGTTACTAAACATGGATCATAGGGGTTATATTAGGAATTGATTATAATATCTAAATAATAAAAATACATTCAAATGATTAGAATATAATAGATAAATATTGGAAATATAATGGAATGAAGGTGAAAGGTCATTCTTAACCTTTAGTTTCTCAAAATTGGATTTGAGATTATTGTGAACCAATCTATATAAAAATGTATACATAAATGAAAAAAAAACTAATGTATCACGTACCTTTGTACATGATTAAAAATAAAAACATCTTAATTATTGCATTATCTTTGTTTTGATTTATCTTTATTTTTTCTATCTTTATGACTTGAAATCAACAATCTCATGATAATGGAAATCATTTTTAAACTCAAGTATTACAGAATAACATCAGGTGGATTATATCAAGGAGTTGCATTACCCGATGCAATAATTTATGAAAAAATGTCATTGCCACACACTTTCTCCTTTACTAGCTCAAGAAGCATCTAATTATGTATGCTCATGTGGGAAGCTCATAATATAAGAAAACTATACCCAAAACGTGAAGGAATTGAGTCTTAATGATTAATTTCTATATAAAGGTAACCCCATCCTACAGAAGTATTCAATTTTCAACCATATGAACATCCAAAGGCTTTGGATATGGTCCCATGAAAGGGGCTTTGCAAAATTTTCTTAGTGGGTACTATAAAAAGCATTTAGGAGTCATTACCATTTTAGTGGTCCCAAAAATTTTATATTCTTTTGTGTTGAAAATTTTTAGGTGATAAATTATAAGAAATATATACAAATAATATATTATCAAATTATACAAATGAGACGTGGGTGAGTTGCTAAAGTGACTTGGTTGTTTCAAGCACCACCCAGATTTAAATCTCAGTTTGGTATCAAAAGTTAGTTGTGGTCGATCGTTGGTATTCAAAGGCTAGTTATGGCCCTTGATGGTATTCAAAGGCTAGTTATAGAAGTTCATTGGTATTCTTGGATTGGTTGTGGCTGTTGTTGATAATTTTGGTGCTTGTGATAGATTATAGATGATCACTTGGAGATCTGGTCCCTGATTGTGTCCTAAGCTAGTTAGAGTTTTGGTCAAAAGTGAGTAGAGCAAGGATCCCACCAAAATCAGTATCTATAATTTTTTTTTTTTAATCAAATTATTACAATTTAAAACAAAAACATACAATATTATATGGACAAAAAGTCCTTAAGTTGGGGAAACCTTTTTTGCCGCTTCTTCTTCGAAGTAGCTTAAATCTATTAGCGAAAAGTATGGGGCTCCTATTTAATAGGGAGAAAAATCATTTTAATACTTTCAATATATTGTTTAAGTTTCATAAGACGACTCCCTTAATAAAAAAAATAGTACCCCATACCCTTTCCATGGGATTGCATTCTTATAACCTATTAAAACATGAAAAATAAACATAAAAACTACTGCAAAAACATTAAATATGCATGATCCATCATAAATAAAAATTTTAAAATCTTTATTATATTTAAATTATTACTCAAAAATTTATAATTCAATTAATAAAATAATGATAAAATATAATATCACACCATCTACCAAACTATAAATTTAAAATAAATAGATAAATAAATAAATAAATAAATTAATTAATTAATTCAATTTTCAATTGAATTTAACTTAAAAATATATACCCAAATCCTTAAGAGTTAACCAAATACTACCATCAATCCAAAAAAACAAAAACAAAAATTATCCTCCATAATTTCTTTTATTGGACCAACCTTTCAATTTAAACTCATTTTTACCATTACAACATTTTTTTGACTACCTATAGATACTGGAATTCAAATTTCCAGAATCGATATTCTAAACATAATTGGAAAATCCAGTTTTGTTTGTTCTCCTCATTCCATTAACATTGAACCAAGCTTGCTCTTCCTATTAAATCAATCACTTTTCCCAATCATATTCACAAATGGAAAATTCAATCACTAGGAAAGATAATGAAGAAAACAATTCAAAACTTCACATAGTAAAAATTAGAAATTCAAGGTGCGAAAGGGATGGATTAATTTTTATTTTTTATATGAAAACCATTGAATTATATAAATATTGATATCTCCTAGAGGAATACATTATGCATATTAGGGCAAAGATTTGTACCCACCATCATTCTCACAAAGTCAACCTGCAACCCTGTGGATAAGAGATGCTTACTTTCACCACAGCCCATTATAGATCTGGGAAGTCTTGATATTCTATTCACTCCTGCAAACACAACACAAGAATTCAAGGCCTTAATATACGCTTGGTTTCACCACAGCCCATTATAGATTTTGGCAATCCTAGGATTTTGTCTACTCCTTCAGCAAACACAACACTCATACCCATAAACAAATGAGCTTCTACATGGCAATGGAACTGCCACACCCCTGGATTATCAGCTCTGAATCTTATAGCCGTACAACCAAATCGGAACACCGGTACAGTGTTCTTCATTGGCGGATTTAACAGGTTAAACGTGCTTGTGTCTTTCCTGGGATCAAATGCCCCCTCTCCATAAGCCAGAACCCATAAACCGTGGCCATGCAGATGCCACGGATGTATCTCGCTTGTGTTGTTTTTCAGTATGTTGGCATTCTGCAAAATCACGTCGAGTATGGAATTGAACTTCAATGTATAGATTGGATTACCGTATGTTGCATTTTGGTTGATTTGAGGGTTGAATATGTCATAAGGCCGGTAATTTTCTGGAGCCTGGAATTCATCAAATGCCCTGCTTAGATTGTACTTGACAGCTATCAGATACGGCGTATATGGTGGCACAAATGAGATGTTATTGATTGCCCACCTGATGTGCCCATCAATCTTGTTCTGTGTATTTAGAAGTACGATACGCCTGTTGGACTGAAGGGGAGGAGGGGTTACATATCCTGCTCTGGACCTGTATAGTTTGGCCTGATTTATGGTGTAGTAAGTGTCATTCCAGAGGGGACCCGTTGGAAGCATGGAGGGAGGAAGCATGGAAGAGGGATTGCGAATGTAGTTGAAAATGGCACGCCCTGTGGGTGTTTTGTGTTGACGACCACGTACATTGAGAGCTGCCCAGTAATTTCTGGAAGGATCTTGATCGGCTGTTATTAGAACAGAATGTGTCTCGCCAGAGTATATGCCCAGGTCTTGCACCATAAAAGGCTCTACATATTGTCCGTCGGCCTCCACCACAGTCATGTTATGTCCCTGCATTGCATTTCATCAAACATAATTTAAATCACCGTGATCGTCAGTACAGGGATAACAACACAGTATTGTTGAAGTGTTCTTTTATTGGTTTCAGAAGCCATTAAAATAAAAGAAGGTAACGGAGAAGTTTTGGTAGGATCTGTTGGTAATAGTAATCTTTAACCACTTGCATTAACTCCTTCAAATTATGTAGTTTCAAAATCTCCTTGGGATTTTAAGACTGCATCCATCAGCTGACTCCCTCCACAAAAAAGTAAATGATGTCTCTATAGACTTAGTGAAATGACTAAAAGACTACCCATGCTTTTTTTTCAAATACATGCTTCTGGAGAACAACGCAGCAGTCTAGAAAACACTCGAGCAGAACAGAAGAACAGAGCAGAAGTTGACTGCAGTCCTGCGCACATGAGCCTAAAAATGCTCGCAGCGTGTAGGAGATTCGAAGTAGGAAGGACTGCTACCCAATCCCAGCAAAGACTTGCCTGTGTCATGACAAATTTCTGATAGGATTCTTTTTTTTCCAACTCTTTTCAAATAAAACAGTGCCATGTATGTACTTGCTGTACATTTTTCAGGGATTAAGCATGAATTGATTTGTTCGAAATGCGTCTGGACTAAATACCATGTGCGCCGACAAAGGGGAAAAGATTACTCACCGAGGTTATCTCCAGCACGGTCAGCTCAATAATTTTTCCTCATGTCCGGCGGATATGGAAGAGCAACAGTTTTGGAAAGCGCGGCAATTTGAATTTAAAGCAATGACAGTCTAGAAAATAGAACAACACAACATTTTGGAACAGGGCAGCAAAGAAAATAGAATAACAACGGTCTGAAAGAAAAACACAACCGCAGTTAAAGAAAGGAAGAACAACAGAGCAGCAAGAACAGGTTTTATACAACAATATATTTTTATTTTGTGTGTATTTTTGGTTTTGTATTTCTTGTGATAATTGTATAAATTTATGGACAATAGAATCTTCAAATATTCGATCACATACTATCTATAAATTTCTAAGAAATTAGTATCAAAATCTGTTTTTAAGGTATTTTTCATCATGGCTGCCAGCAGTAGCAATTCATGGTAATGACCACCTACATTTGATGGAAAAAAAAATGATGTATAGTGTATCAAAATGAAAAAAATATTTTGATCTTATAAGTTATGTGAGCCAGTTGAAGGATGGTATATAGAGCCAACTGATCAGGATACACGTAATATACTCAACCACAAAAGAACATGTTAAAGAGAGAAAAAAAAAGAAAGATACAAAAACTTTGAGTTACATTTAACTGGGAGTGAGTGATTCCATCTTCTTAAGGATAGCAACAGCTACTAAATATAAGCAAGTATGGGATATTTTGCAGAATGCATATCAAGGAAGTGATAAGGTGAAACTTGTTAATTTATAACTATTAAAGAGAGATTTTAAAACCCTATAAATAAGGGAATCTGAGTCCATCAATAATTTATTTACTAGAACTATGAATATAGTTAATCAATTCAAGACATATAGAGATCCTATAAAGAACCATATGATAATAGAGAAGGTTCTAAGGAGTCTTCTAATGAGGTTTGATCTTATTGTGGTAGCAATAGAAGAGTCCAAGGACTTAAAATAAATGATTGTTGATGACTTAATGGGTTCATTGCAAACCCATGAACAAAGGCTCAATAGGATATAAAACTCTTTCTTTAACAAGCCTTAAAATTTTATATAATTGTGAGGCAGAAAGAGGTGATCCAACAATAAAGGAAGATGCTGATTCTGTAAAAGTCAAGAAGGAAGAAGCAACAACGATTAGAATCACAAAGAAGATAAAGAAGTAACAACATTTCTCAAGGAGGTTTTTTACAAAGATATGACAAATTTAATGTCTAATGTCACTATTGTAAATAATATATACATTAGGCAAGTAAATGTAGGAAAAACATAAAATTTTGTAACAAAAAGGAAGCTAAAAATGATAGTAATGAGAATGATGTTTTTTTAAAGTGCTTGCAACATAGTTGAGCAAAAAAATAATAAGTGTGATATCTACAAAGTGGTTGTAGTAACCACATGAATGGAACAAGAAAATGTTTAATATATAAATGAATCAATAAATTCTGAAGTTAAAATGGGAAACAATAACAAAATCCTTGTTATGAACAAATGAAGTATCTTGAGTTACACCAAGCAAGGTGAGAAGAAGCAGATTCAAGATGTCTATTATGTTTTAGGGTTGAAGTATAACTTCATGAGTATTGGAAAATTAGTCTAAAAAGGATATACAATTAAATTTAAGAATGAAGAATGTATAACATCTAAGAGAAATGGAAGAAATAAGCAAATAACATCTATTAAAATGGAAAAGAATAAAATATTTACATTAAAAATAGAAAATGAGTTGTTTGCAACAATTTGAAAAATTGTAGTGGATCGATCTAATTTGTGGCACCTCATATATGGTCACTTGAGTCTCATTGATATGAATCTTATTTATAAGAAGCATATGGTAATGGGCTTTCCTTTAATTGAACAATCCAATAAAGTTTATGAGGGGTGCATATTGGGGAAACAAGACAAAAATGTTTTTACCTCAAGTAAATCATGGAGAGAAAATGATCTACTTTAGTTGATTCACTTAGATTTGTGTGGTCCCATGAAAATCCTCTATCCAACCAAAAATGAATATTTCATAATATTCAAAGATTATTTCATTAGAAAGGTTTACTTCTTAAATCATAAATATGAGGCATTTGATGTCTTCAACAAATTCAAGGCCTCGATTAAAAACTAGAGTGGTCACTATATAAAGATCTTGAGAACACATAGAGGGGGAGAATATATTTCAAAGGATTTTTTGATCTTCTATAATTATAATAGGATTAAGAAATTTTTTATTGCAAGGTACAAATTAAAACCAAATGGTGCAATAGAAAGGTAAAATAAAAGTAATCAAGAGATGGCAAGAAGCATGATAAAGGCCAAGGGATTATCAAATGAATATTACGTTGAACTAGTCATAATAACAATTTATTTGTTGAATAGATGCCCCTCAAAACATGTTCATGATATGAGCCCTCAAGAGACATGGAGCAATAGAAAGCCCAGTGTTAAATACTCAATATTTTTTAGATGTGTGGCATATGCACATGTGCCTAATAAAAAAAGAACAAAATGGGACGATAAAAGAGAAAAATACATTTTTATTAGATATAGTGAGCAATCAAAATCTTATAAGTCATACAATCTAGTCAAAAAGGAATTGATAATTAGTAAGGATGTTCAATCCATAAAATATTCAATATGGGATTATAAATATGAACAATAAAAATAATCAACAAGGGTTAGTGGATACATACTATAAAGTGAACCAAAAAGTAATACATCCACTTTTATGACTATATGTATTCCTATCTCATAAGGGAATGACTCTTCAAGTAGAAACAAATAGAATTAAACTCCAAATGCAGCTCAACGGACTCCTTTAGTAATCTTCTAAAGTAGGTGGGAAAAATGCTTCATCTTCTTCATAGAAATACTCAAGCAAAATAAGGAGCCTATAAGAGATATGTGAGAAATAAAGGTACGTAGATGATGATATTAATACTATTAATTTTGCTTAATTTTCAGACGATGATCTCATTTACCTTGAAGAATCAATTAAGGATAGGAAACAATGTCAAGCGATGGATGAGGAAATCCAAACAATTGATAAAAATGAGACATGGGAGTTAGTAAACCTTCCGACAAGAAAGGTCATTGGTGTCGAGTGGTTTTATAAAACCAAAAACACCATAGAAGGCAAGATTAAAATACATAAGCCAAGGCTACTTGTCAAAGTGTACAAGCAATGACTTGATGAAATTAAAATGAAAAATTTATTCATGTAGTAAAGATGCAAGCTGTGATAAATATCGTAGCAATAGAATCTCAACATAAGTGGAAGGTGAATCAAATAGATGTCTATTTAACCTTAAAATATAGAATATGAAATCTAGGGTTAAATGGGGTAGAGATAACTGAGGAGACAATGGTGCAAACTATCTCTATATCATGTCAATTAATTTATGAACTTAGACAAAAAAATATTTTGAATTTATATAATGAGATATGCTAAAAATAGAAAGTACAATTATGTTAGATATTACAATGATAATGAAAACAAGATGATATAGATTTAGAACAAGAAATAATAAAAATGGAAGTAGATTTTGAGATTGCCATCAAATTTTGGATTAAACACATTTGTGACCTCAGATACTTGCATCTACCTTGGATGGTTGCATTGATGCCTTTGTCTAACTTGGATATAGGTGTTTAGTATATAATACCTACTATATTTAGATAAAATCATCTTGAATTTTCTAGGTTCTATGTTGCATTTTTTCTGGTGCACTTAGAATTTTCTCATGGACTATCACTCGGCAAACAGAAAACCCATAGCTCTTTATCGTCATAGTTACTATGGGAAAAATTAGTTATGGAATCATGGTGTTGAGCTAACCCTAAAGAACCCTTTGTTAGTGGGTGATTCATACATAACCACTACTTGAAGAGGGCCTCAGACTCATGTAGTACTCCCCGATAATTATAGTTATAGTTGTAGTTGGGCTTGTGTGTGTATAAAGATATAATATGTGATAAGCAAGTATGATAGTGACCTAGCTTGTAACATGGCATGTCTTGGACTACTCCTTCAATATTTCAAACTTGTATATGTAATTCCCTTATGAATAATATGGAAATAGGAAAAATATGGAAGATTTTCTCACTTTAGTTCTTGATTGAATGATTTTAGTAAGCTGCCTTGTGAGTTTTTTGATATTTTCTAGGTCTATGCTAGGTGGTATAATGAATAAGGATTGATCATGTATTTATACCAATTATTTTGGAGAATATTTCAAATTAAGTTACTTAGGTTGATGGTAGGGATTCATTTCATTTTCAAAATAGATGAATTCTAGGGCACTAGACACTTGTATTGGGATATGGCACTTGTGTCAACATAGGTGTCTCACTATAATGTAAGTTTTCAAAAAGTTAGAAAAGGGCATAGGTGTAAAACTTGTAGAGACATAATATAAGTATGTTTATAGAATTTTGAGTATGATAGAAGGTTAGAGTCATCAAAGTAACATTTGTTGGACTAAGAGATAAGTAATAGGCACAAAGAGAGAGTATGTAAGTCTTCTGCTAGTGGGAAAGGTCTAGAACTAAGAGGAATAACCAAGGTCTGTATTTTGAAAGTGTATAAGATTAAGGTGCTATATAATTTAGAAATAGTGTCTATAATGTCAAATTAGCTTTCATAAATGGAATATTTTAAGAATAAGTGTACGTTGCACAACCACCTAGCTATGAGATTAAAAATCATGAGAACAAGGTGTAAAATCTAAAGAAAGTACTTTATGGTCTCAAATAAGCAACAAATGTGTAGTATAACTACATATAATCATATCTGTTGAGAAATAGATTTTGAAAGAGCAATAAAGAACCAAATATCTACATCAAGGCAAGTAATCAAGGTGAAATTATAATTTTTGTTTTTATATGTAGATGATTTAATTGTTACACGAAATGGAAATCTATGCACATAAGAGTTCAAAGTAGGAATGAAAAAATAATTTGAGATGACAAATTTAAAACTTTTGAAGTATTTTCTTGGCATTGAGATTAAATAAATGGATGATGGTGTTTTTATATCTCAATCCAAGTATCCAAATTAAAATTTAAAGATATTTAGATTGTTGAATAGAAAACATGCATCAACACTAGTAGCAATAAGTCTTATGGTTTTTAAAGAATATTAAAAAATAATGTAATTCCAACACTGTACAAGAGCTTAGTAGGAAGCTTAACGTATTGGATAAAAATAAGACCTGATATCATATATATAGTTAGTCTAATTTTCATATTTATGGAGACTCCAAAAAATCACACTATCAAACAAAAAATGATCCAGAGATATGTTAATGACACAAATGTCCATTAAAAGTTATATGCTGCATCAAATAATATTGAGTTAATTGGATATATAGATAATGATTGCATAGGTAGTTTTGAAGGTCAATAGACATCAAGATATGTGTTTGATATCAAGTCAATAGACATTTCATGGGCTTTGAAGAAGAAACACATTATTTCACTCCCCATCATTGAATCACAGTACAAAGCTTTAAACTCAACAATGTGTTAAGTCATTTGGATCAGAAGAATCCTATCGGATTTGAATAAAAAGAAAAATGAAGTTTTATGATAACTTATCTTCTATAGTTATATCCAGGAATCCATTTTCCATGGAAGGAAAAATCACGTAGATATCAAGGATCACTTCATAAGCTAACTAGTTGACAATGGAGAAATGAAACTTGTGTTTTGTAAATCAGAGTAGTAACTTGTAGGCATTGTCACTAAGCCATTATCAAAGGAAAATTTTGAATGTCTTAGAGATAATATAAGTGTCATGAATGTTGAAGCATCAGATCTGTAATATATTGGTATTCAAGATTAAATGGGTGTGTTTAAAATAGTAATCTTTACCTACTTGCATTAACTACTTCAAAAAATTTCTTTTCAAAATCTCCATAGGACCTCAAAATTGCATCTCTCAACTAAATCCCTCAAAATAATTAAATGTTGTTTGTATAAACTTAATGATTGAAATGAGTAACATATTTCCCATTTTTTTTCCAAGTACAAGCTTCTAGAGAATAACACAATAGTCTAAAAAACACTCAGGTAGAAAAAAATAACATAGCATAAGCTGACTGAAGGAGAAATAATTTTGAAAAGTGCATTAGTTTGAGTATAAAGCAATATCAGTCTATAAAATAAAATAGCATAGCATTTTGGAATAGAGTATCAAATAAAATAGAATAATATTGGTCTAAAATAAAAACATAAAAGTAATTACAAAAATAAAATAGAGTAGTCAGAACAATTTGTATACACCAATATAATTTTATCAATGCATTTTTTCTTTGAGAATTTTTGGTTGTGTATTTCTTGTGTTTACAATTATATTAATTTAGTATACATTACTATTTTTAAAGATCGTAGCACATATTGTCTATAAATTTATATCAAGATTGGGAAAATGAGATTATATGAATGTAAGATCAATTCAATGATCACCTACACTGAACAACATTACCTTTAAGTGAAAAATTTTATGCATAAAAGACAAACATTTGTTAGCTAATTAGGACAAGCTCTTTTCAACTAACCATTAAAATAGGAAGATTGAAAATTACACACCAAGAAAAGCATCTATGTTGGCTCTATGAGGAAATAAAAGTGGAAGATGAGAAGCATATGATGTTTCAGTATCATACGTATGAACAATTAAGAGAGAACCAATAATTACAAAATTAAAATTTGAATAATTTTTATAGTTTGTCAAGTCTAAAGGCAAAACAAGAAGGTAGTTATATTAAATATGGCTTACAAAACTATAGTAAAATTTAGATGGGATATATTTGATACACAATAACAATCTTGAGGTTTAAATGCCAACTAAGCTAGTAATTCTATTGTAACATTGTACTTTGTCCCATAAATTCCATAGGGTCCTCTCTAGATGTATATAATTTTTTTATTTTATTTTATTAAAATTTTTGTTACAAGTCAAAGTTATTAGTGGAAAGGTCTTATAATCTGAACACTATGACTTCATGACTACATAAACTTGTCATTGTATAACATTAGACCTAAAAAAAATTATCTATTTTAATATGTCATCTTAACTAATAATTAAGGTTTGAAGGTTTAAGTCATTATAACTTTTATAATATAATCAATATTTTTATGAGAAATTTTTATATACAGGGTTTTAACCTATGATCAAAACTTTAATTTTGGATTATTAATAATTGACTTTTAGAGTACCAATACTTAAGTCTTACATATTATGATGTGACTGATTATGTTAACTTTTTATTAACTCAATGTAATAAAAATATTAGATATTACATGATTAGTTTCTAATACAAAATATTTTGTATTCATACTCATATGTTCTCTCAATAAATCACACTAACAATAAAACTATTTATTGATTAGAGCATGTTCAGCATATAAAGCCTTTCCCCTAGTTTAAATGGTTTTGGCGACTGAAAAATCATGTAGTCTTTAATAAAAAGAGAATAAATATACTTCAAATTATGCACAATGTTACAATGAGAAGACAAACCAAAATATGGATGAAGATGATAAAAATAATTACCTCAATTAGAAAATTAAAGGAAGATAGAGATGTTGCACTGGTAATCCAAAGATGATAAGTTTTGCCTGGTTTAATAGGTATAATATGTGGAATAGAACACTGCAGATTCATGGAGTTGAAAATGCTTCCATTTTCAAGAGAACTATTGATAATTGATGCATGTTATCCTCACCGATGCATGCTTTCCTTACCGCATGCTATCCTCATCTCTTGACTGTAGTCCTCATCAACGCATGGGATTCTTCTATTTATAGTTTGCCTTTTTAATTCAGTTGTTAAATATTGTTTTAACTAAACTATAGTGTTTTACCTTAGCCAATAATGCATGAAGAAATGCATGTTTAGTTATATAGTCTTTTAGTCTATTTTATGCACAACAATAGATCACTTTTTTGTAACAACTTTTTTAATATATAGGCATGAATAAAGAACAATTTAATAGGCTACAAAAATATAGAAATTTGTATTAATACTGTGATTTTTTTTTTTGGAGTTAATTCTTTCTATTGTTATTATTAATTAGTTTGTTAGATGGTTAGGTCTGGATAAAATTTATAATTGGTATTAAAGCTGGTATTTTATTTTGGGTTAAAGATTTAGTAGTTGGAATTTTTCCAAAGATTTATCTTGTCAAATAAGATAAAGGGTATCTTAAATAGTGAATTTTTTCATGGAGTCCTTATAGTTTGTCTATTCCATCTAGATTTGTGCCTAACTAGAGAAAGAGGCCTAAAGAAGGAAATGAAAGATTTTTCAAGATTCTTGTTTTCATATTCTATTATTTGATTGGATTTGTATGTGGGTTAAAATAATAAGAGGAATTACCATGTAAATCCCAATGGTGGATAGTAAAAAATCTTGAATCATGTTTTAGGACTTTAAGCTTATGAAGATATATAAATGAACTAGTTTGAAGCAAGTTTAAGAAAGTGAAGTGATGAAAATGGCCTATGAGAGCATGATTTTGATGCCATGGAGATAAAGCGTGAAGAAAATGGTGATGAATATGATAAAGATTCAAGATATAGGAAGTATATTCATGTAAAGAAGGCTTATGATCCTAGAGAAGATAGATTGATCAATAAACTAGTATTTTACCTATAGAGGTAAACTAAACTAGAGAATATGAAGGCAATTGAGAAAAAATCAGAGCTAGGAGGTGTATAAGAAGGTTGTAGGATTCATGGACCTACATCAAGTGGTATTAGACTAGGTAATCTATTGTATTAGTTTATGTTTTTTAAATTTAAAGGTTGCTATTTGAGATTGTTAAAGGTTTTGAGTTAAGATTGATTAAATCTAAGTTTTGAGATAAAAGTAATAGAGAGTTAAAGAGTTGTGCTAAAACATCCTTAACAAGATATCTAGTATTATATCTAAAGAGAAGGGAGACACTCTAAGTGAGAGTTGTTATTCTAAGGTGAAAACCACTTAGACAAGAGTGTTAATAGACTAGGTATAGGTTGAGACACCAAAAGAAGGTGAAAAATACTTGACTAAGAGTGATAAATATAGAGAAGGCAAAGGAGTAGAAGGGCTTGGATGAGTTAGACCACCACAATGAGAAAAGAAGTAAAGAAGACCCAAAGAGAAAAGGGTTAGATGTTAAAAAAGAGATGAGTGAGATAGATAAAAGGTTAGAGAGGATAAAGCTCTTGATGGAGATCATGTAATAATAAGAGAGCCAATGGTATATCTGGGTGATGAATAAGCGAGTTAAGTAGCCTATAAGGCTACTCATGGAGAAAAGAAGAAACATGGCCATGAGGGATGATGAGAGGCAAAAGAAGTTGCTATGTGGGCTTCTCAAGGAGGAGATATTTTTTTTATGATACATGAACAAGAGGAAGGTGTCATACACCTTGTGAATAAGGACAGAATCATGGAGACAAAGTAACCTAACAAGTATGAAATTTAGGAAATATATCCTCAAGGTTTTGCATCTAAATATTTCTTATCATGTGTGTATATAGGTAAAAAAGTGAAGAAGGAATAAGTCCATGTTAAGGACATAAAATGTGAGAGTATGAATGAAATCAAGCATGAGAAGCATGATTATGTTAAAGAAGAATATAATTGGACAACCATGTATAGAGGATTCCTCATGGAAGTAATAAGGTAAGAAATATTACATCGAAAAGATGGAGACAAGGGGTATGAAGGTAAAGATTTAGAAGCTATATTTCATGAAGTAATGAAAGAGGTACAACATAAGAGTTTGTTTGTGAATAATGATGATATGATGAAACTTGAAAATAACATAGATCAACTTGAACAAGAGTATATAGGTGATGAAAATTTTCTAGATAAAAGATATGACCATCCATTTGTCTATGAGAGCTAGGATCAATTACAATAATAATTAGAATATTTGGAGCATGCCATAAATGATGAATAAAGGGACCAAATCTATCCTAAAATATTAGTGGAGGAGATGAATACTTGGCATGAGTCTATGTGGTCTCAAGAGTGAGAGAGATATTGATGAGTATACATATGAATTTGTGAAATGAAAGTATGTCTAGCTTGACACAAGAAGAAGATAAAGTCCAAAAACTACAAGATAAGGTACAATCTATACAAAATGATAGTGAATAATGAGAGCTAATAGGGAGATAATTGATAAAATAGAATGAATATAATCTAGTCGAGTGTATAAATCAAGGAAAAGAGAATGAGTGAGATGTCATAAATGAGAAAGAGGTAGAATTTTAAGGTGACGGAAAGAAGATGTCAAAACCAAGAATCATGTTGCCTATAAGAGCTCTTCAAGGAGATGAAATTATAGGATACACAGGGGAAGAAAATTAGATGAAAATAATGATTTACAACCAATAATATGGACTACTCTTAGTATAAGATGAATCAAATCAATTTGAAAGCCAAGATAAGTATAAAGCCATGATTAAAAAAGGTATAAATTCATTTAAAATGATCAAAGAACTAGTAAGGGTAGATAATGAAGTAAGTAAAGATTAGAAAAGAAAAGATAACATACTCAAGGAAATGAAAGAGAAACCTAGATAGGCATGAAGGAAGAAAGTAGAAGCAATAAGGGTGATAAGGACAAGTAGGTCCTTGAAGAGACTAGAAAGTATCATGAAAGACATTTTATAGGTACTAACTAATATGTTTTAGGTATGAAAATGAAAGGGAAGAGATCACTCCATAATAATATGGATAAAATAAGTATATAATCTTTAGAGATCATGATAGACACAAGTAAAGAGCATCACATACATGATCCTCACAAAGGAATTAATTGGAGGAATGATGCATGTTGAGAAGAGGACAAGATTAGTCTTAATGATATCTAAAGAAGGAATGAGAATAATCTATCATGTATAAATCAAAGAAAGGGTAGTCTTAGCCTATGAAATATATCAAATAACATTCCAAGAGGTGAAGATAAAAGGCCAATTGAAGGAGATCCACAAGTAAGTAATCTAGAGAGCAAGAGAAGGAAGCAAGAACAAGGCAATAAATTAACATATTAAAAGGGAAATGTTATATATGAGTAATTTAAAGGTATGAATGATGTTATTAAGGTAATAATTTGTCAATTAGTGTTGTGGTATGATGAACCTAAATTTGGAAATGAGATTCCATTATAAGATGAGAAAGGCAATGTGAACACTCACGATGAGATGGTGAAGTGTTAATAAGAGGTAGTTAAATAAGATGTCAATGAGTGTTTGATAAGGGTTATGGAATAATATAGGTATTATCAATAATTATAACATAAGTTTGAAGGAGAAGACATGGTTAAGAATATATACTAGAAAAGTGTATATGAACCAATCATGACAAGTGTAAAAGGAAGCCATGGAGTAGAAGAAAGAATGAAGAATGAGGATTAGTAATTAGAGGTAGAGAATGATGGAGAGAATTTATAAATGGATAATATATATTATGAAGTGAACAAGGAGTTATAGTAGGTCCTATACCTCATGTAGATAGATAATGAGTTGATAAATAAGCAAAAAAAGGCAAATAAAAAGGCACCAACTGAGGATAAATGAAATTTAAAATAGGTGAAACAATAATATAATATTATAGGATCATAGTATAATTAATTTTAAAGTAATTAAAAGGGTAGATAAAGAGCATTTGAGTAGGATCTCAAATTTCCCCATTTGGGGAGTATGATGCTGAGCATCACCAATTAACATAGCTTATAAATGTGCTTAATTATTTTATTTTATCCATTTTTGGTTTATTTAGGTGTTATGGGTCTTATAGGGTCCCTTTTAATTTTTTTTAGTGATTGAGAGTTTCTAGGTTATGTGTTAGATCTTATTCTAGGTTTTCCCACCAAAATCCCAAATTTAAAATTTTGAATTGTTGAACTAAGCTTTGAGAGGTGTTTAAAGTATTGGGTGGAATATAAATGTTTTCCAATTGTATTTCAGGTCCAATTAGTTCCTATAAGATGTGTGATAATGTTTTTAAATGTACACATCATGGTAAATAACAATATAAGTAAAGAAACTTAAGTTGTAACTACCATCTGTTTGGGTTGGCTTCAAAAGGAGTTATTAGCATGTTTGGGGTCTTAAAAAGGTGGGAAATGAATGAATAAGGTTATATATATTTATTATTATATATTAATATGTTATTATATAATAATAAATTCATATGAGATAGGTGGAGAACCTCAAGAAAGATAATATTAATCAAAGCTTGAGGAAGAACTGCCTAAGTACATAATTTTGTATGTTTGTTGTATGATCAATAATATCAATGAATAAAAGAATGTATTAAGAGGATGTTGTAATATAATAGGATGAAATATTAATAAAAGGATATATATTTGTAAATAAGAATATAACTTTCTAAAAGAGATCAAGATTTGTAAAAGAAGATTGTCTACCCTATTTTTATGTGTATAACTGTGCTATAAGAAATAAAAACATTGAATATAATAATGTTTTAATACCAATGATTTGATATTACAAAGGTTTTTTATGTGTTTCCTAAAATATATTTATTTTATCTTTAATATATAATAGATTTCCTATCATTAACCTACATGTTTCATCCATAACACATGTTACAATTAAGTTTGGGAAGAACCTGTTTTGACATAAGTTAGATAATGAAGTTGTAATGAATATTTAAACTTTATATAATAAATTTTTATGGTGGAAATTTAGTATGGAGTTTAATTAAAATCTTTTAATTCTCAAATTAATCTAACATAAAAAGCTTAAATATTAAAAAAAATTAACATAGACCTATAGTTATTTATAGAATTGTGCATAACTTCAAGTTGGAGGATCATAGTGATTACTCAAAGATTAATAGATATTAGAGAAGGTATAGGGAGGTTAAAAATACCTTATTTATGTATTATAAACATTTTAAATAGATTATAATTAAAAAAAACCTAATTTGTTTCCTCTCAAACTTTTACAGCCTTGAGTAAACCAAAACTAGGGTTTGAAATTAAAAAGTTGAATAACTAAAATTTACTCCAATAAAATTTATTAAAAATTTTTAATATAAGGTAATTTTATTTCCTATTTAATATTAATAAGTTCTTGAGTTGGTATGGTATAATATAATATGGAAATCATGATTGTGCAAGTGTTAAATACCTAGAGAGGCCTAGTTGCCTAAGAGGAGTGTTGAGTTAGTAGGGATACATTGACACTGGAGTCATAAAACCATGTGAGAAGATGAAAAGTATTAAAGGGTGAAAAAATAGGTATTTATATTTCCTATAAACTTTGTGTATCACTCAAACCTAGGAGCTTTTCATAAAAATATCGCTACAAGGATTAGGCCTTCAAGACAGGAAAAGTGGAATGTTTAAAGAGTCATTACTCAAAGTTTGTATTAATTGTTTGGATATGGAAGTGGGTCCTAATATGTATATGAATTAATATATGAGGATCAGTTGGGGAGTCAAAATCCATGGGATTATGTTTTAGGATTTCAATCCTCTGAACCTACATTTGAGAGTCAAGTTTGAACCATGTAAGAGACAGAATTAATGAAACATGATATAGATGAGGATGACATGTGTTCTCATAGGAGAAATTGTATGGGATGATTACGTGTTGATAGGTAATAAAGGGAGAAGATAATGATTGAATAAAGGAGGCTAATGAGTCTAGTGGGTGCAAGAATATATAATAGTGTTAAAGAAGAGATAATCAAGGTCCCTGCATGAGGAATCAATCTAGAGGTTAGATTTAGGATCAAAATGATAAATTGGAGCTAGTAATAGATAAATCAAGGTTGCAAGAAATGATCCTACAACAGACTCTCTAAAATCCTCACACACTTATCCCACCACTACAACCATACTTTTTCAATTCTATGTTGGTGATACATCTCTCTATATATCCATTTCAACTCCTTGTTCTCTACCCAATTACACAATATTTGGAACACCTCTATGCACCTTATAAAATATAAATCCATGACTTAAACATATAATAATGGGCTCATAGAATCCATTCATTAGTACAATATAAAAAACTATTCTATTATTATTAAATGATGTATTACAACACAAGCTCAGACCCTAAATATATAATTATACCTCGACACTTGTCAACACATCTTTTCTTTTCATTTTCTAACTACCTAGAGAATACCTCAATCTCTAAAACCCTGTAGTTGTTGAACCAACTTTTGTTCCTTATCTAATTACCCTATTAGCTAAGTCTAACACTAGCTTAGTGAAAACTCCTCTTTAATTGATCCCTTTTTATTCTCAAGGAATTTTAAATAATAGTTATGAAGGCATAAACTCTTTATCATCCATTTATAATTTTTTTTATCTCACCATTACGACTTTATAGCTTTCATAAATTCAAAGGCATCTCTAACATGTGTTAGAGACCTTAAAAAATATGATGTTAGACTATAAGCCTTAGATATGACACCAAAAAGGTTACATCCTACCACAAGGTGTCCATGAGGTTGTTTAAAATTTTTAGGAGATTTATATGAACCATAAAATTTAATCATGTTTTAAATTATGAGGTACTTCGTGAGGCTATCTATAACTAGTCTACATGTCACAAGATAATGTAGAGTATTGTAGTGTCTTTTGAGTTTTTTATTTTTTCCATGTTTGTATTGACATATAATCTTCTAATTTTGTGTAGCTACTACATTAAAAGTGAGATATATCACAAATCCCTATATATTTTTATCATTTCATGTAAAGCCATAATTATGTAGCATGTTCTAATTTAACATATGATTTTATATGGTTCTCTAGATGTTTCCTAAGATTTAAAGATGCCATGGCCCTCTCTAGCACATTTTAAAGTTATATGTTGAATTATAGCTCAACATTATGGTTTTAGACCAATCATATATTGTATACACACTATAAGATGATGTGGTGTGATATAGAGTTATTTAAATCTCCCAATAGAATCATAATCACAAAAAAGATTTTCAAGTTTTACAATATTGAATATGAGTGTATAAAAAAAATATCAGTGGTCTTATGATATGAGAGATATTAAAGACCTACTAAACTATTAATATAATATCGTAAATATTCTAACACTATATTCTACTCTTATTTTTTATATGAAATATTTCTTGATAACCCATATGTTCCTACATTAAATTTTGAGAATATAGAATATTCATATATGTTTAACCCTAAAATGGATAGGGATCCTAATTTTGGAGTATACAAGGTTAAATATATAGAAATGATAATGCATAAGGGTGATAATAAGAACTACAACAAACCAATTGGGTGCTAAGATCAGATATAAACATACACTGGATTTATTATGCTGAGAATATTTAAATTTAAAAGTACAACTAGGATATGTATCAAAATGATAAATAAGTAATATACTTAGTTTGTTCTGATGCTAACATAGTGCTAGATCTAGAGTAGGTAGAAAGTAGGCTGGAATATGATTCTATATAAGTCATTAAATTTTGGATCTAAAACTTCTCGAGCTATGGACACTAACATCAACCTAGGACAGCTACATCAATGTTACTATCTACATCTAACACAAGCATCATCTATTAAATATCTGATGCTACTATCAATGCTACTATCTACTTCACCTTTGCTCTAGTGAATTTATATTTGGTTCATGTATTGTTGCTCCTCATGATTTACAAAACCATAGTTCTTCATGTTCATAGTGACCTTGGGGTAAAATGAGTTAGTGAGAACATAGTGTCCAGCTGACCCTAAATACTCCTATGTTAGTGACTGCTTCTTACATATCTAATACTCTGAATAATTCCTTATACTAATGTAGTTCTCCCCTATGTGTTGGATTTTTTGTGAACAATACAATATTTTCAAAGCAAGTATAATAGTGACCTAGCTTGTAACATGGAAAATTGGGATCTTAGGCTCTTTCTTTAGTAATCATGACTTATATATATGATTTCCCTATAATTGGTATGTAAATAGGGAAGCTTTGTTAAATTTAATGCTTGATATAGTGTTTTTGATACATTTCGTTGGTCTCTCTTGGTTTTTTCTAGTGAGGTATGAATGAGTGTTGATATCATGTGTGTGTGTGTGTGTGTGTGTGTGTGTGTGTGTGCGCGCGCGCGCGTGCACGTGCGTTCATGCATGCATGAGTACATGCACATGCATGTGTGCGTGGGCATGTGTGTGTGCGTGTACGTGTGTGTGTGTGCGCGTGTGTACGTGTGCGTGTGAATAAATAAATAAATTAATTCAATTAATTAAATAATGATAAAATACAATATCACACCATCTACCAAAATATAAATTTAAAATAAATAAATAAATAAATTAATTAATTAATTCAATTTTCAATTAAATTTAAATTTAAAATATATACCCAAATCCTTAAGAGTTAACCAAATACTACCATCAATCCAAAAAAATAAAAACAAAAATTATCCTCCATAATTTCTTTGATTGGACCAACCTTTCAATTTAAATTCATTCTTACTATTAAAACATTGTTTGACTACCTATATATACTGGAATTCAAATTTCCAAAATCGATATTCTAAACATAATTGGAAAATCCAGTTTTGTTTGTTCTCCTTATTCCATTAACATTGAACCAAGCTTGCCCTTCATATAAAATCAATCACTTTTCCCAATCATATTCACAGATGGAAAATTCAATCACTAGGAAAGATAATGAAGAAAACAATTCAAAACTTCACATAGTAAAAATTAGAAATTCAAGGTGCGAAAGGGATTGATTAATTTTTATTTTTTTATATAAAAACCACTGAATTATATAAATATTGATATCTCCTAGAGGAATACATTATGCATATTAGGATAAGAAATGCTTACTTTCACCACAGCCCATTATATATCTGGGAAGTCTTGATATTCTATCCACTCCTGCAAACACAACACAGGAATTCAAGGCCTTAAGAGACGCTTGCTTTCACCACAGCCCATTATATATTTTGGCAATCTTGGGATTTTGTCTACTCCTTCAACAAACACAACACTCATACCCATAAACAAATGAGCTTCTACATGGCAATGGAACTGCCACACCCCTGGATTATCAGCTCTGAATCTTATAGCCGTCCAACCAAATCGGAACACCGGTACAGTGTTCTTCATTGGTGGATTTAACAGGTTAAACGTGCTTGTGTCCTTCAAGGGATCAAATGCCCCCTCTCAATAAGCCAGAACCCATAAACCGTGGCCATGCAGATGACACGGATGTATCTCGCTTGTGTTGTTTTTCAGTATGTTGGCATTCTGCAAAATCACGTCGAGTATGGAATTGAACTTCAATGTATAGATTGGATTACCGTATGTTGCATTTTGGTTGATTTGAGGGTTGAATATGTCATAGGGCCGGTAATTTTCTGGAGCCTGGAATTCATCAAAAGCCCTTAGATTGTACTTGACAGCTATCAGATACGGCGTATATGGTGGCACAAATGAGATGTTATTGATTGCCCACCTGATGTGCCCATCAGTCTTGTTCTGTGTATTTAGAAGTACGATACGCCTGTTGGATTGAAGGGGAGGAGGGGTTACATATCCTGCTCTGGACCTGTATAATTTGGCCTGATTTATGGTGTAGTGTCATTCCAGAGGGGACCCGTTGGAAGCATGGAGGGAGGAAGCATGGAAGAGGGGTTGTGAATGTAGTTGAAAATGGCACGCCCTGTGGGTGTTTTGTGTTGACGACCACGTACATTGAGAGCTGCCCAGTAATTTCTGGAAGGATCTTGATCGGCTGTTATAAGAACAGAATGTGTCTCGCCAGAGTATATGTCCAGGTCTTTCACCATAAAAGGCTCTACATATTGTCCGTCGGCCTCCACCACAGTCATGTTATGTCCCTGCATTGCATTTCATCAAACATAATTTAAATCACCGTGATCGTCAGTACAGGGATAACAACACAGTATTGTTGAAGTGTTCTTTTATTGGTTTCAGAAGCCATTAAAATAAAAGAAGGTAACGGAGAAGTTTTCGTAGGATCTGTTGGTAATAGTAATCTTTAACCACTTGCATTAACTCCTTCAAATTATGTATTTTCAAAATCTCCTTGGGACTTTAAGACTGCATCCATCAGCTGATTCCCTCCACAAAAAAGTAAATGTTGTCCCTATAAACTTAATGAAATGACTAAACTGTTGGAGACTGCAGTTAATTTCTCCACTCATGCATGCAGCAGTAAACTATCAGTTAGTTAACAAACAGTTAGTTAAACTGTTAGAGTTGTAGTTTGCATGTAAAGAATAAAATTAGTCTTTGGTTTGTTTTTTCTAATTATTGTTAATTTTTCAAATCTATTTAATAGACCCATGAGGCAGTATTGTAATTTGAACAAGATCAAGAAGATCAGAAGATCAAGAAGATTATTAAAAATCTTGTTCCCTGATTGCTGTAGCAATCTGAATGTGTTATAATCTGTGTTCTTATTTTCGGTTTTCATATGTTTCTATTTTCTGATAATTGGTATCAGAGCTAAAAATGTCAGACGGATCATGAGAAACCTGTGGCGTGCTCAGTAGAGAAAAGCCCAGGAAGAAGGGAGTTGTAGAAAAACCCTAGCGTGCTGTGAGAAGCACAAACTGGCCACACGCTGAAATCAGCGATGCCAAAAAACAAGAAGAAAGGAGTGAAGCGCTGGTTAGAAGGCATCAAGAAGAAGACGTCAGCAGAAGCCAGTAGTTTGGTGAAAGAGCAGAAGAAAGACCCAGCAGAGAGGCGCCCAGCAAGAAGAGGACAAGCGCTTGGTTGGAAAATCAAAGTCAACAGTCCATTTTTATTCCTTTCAACAGTCTGTAGCAAGAGAGGAGAACGCAGCCAGCCACAACTGTGAAGCAGTAAAGAGCGCGTAGCAGTCGCAGAAGTCTAGCGGAGTCAACGCCCAACAAGCATACTTGGTAGAGCATGCGCAGTCAGCAGGTTGTCAAAGCATTGACAGCAGGGTCGTGGGGACGCCAGCAAGCAGTCCAAAGGAGAAATCGCGCAGCGTTGGAGAATATTGTGAGATCGCCGAATTTGCAGCGCCAGATAAGGAGAAGCGTGTGGAGAAAGCAAAGACCCGTCGACCATGTGAAAGGCGCGCAGGTCAAAACCAGTGCAGTCTATAGTAAGTCGTGAAGGCTGAAGGGCAGTTAGGTTACAGGTTAGAAAGAAGCACCCAGTCAACAGTGCGTAGAAAAAGTCTAGGGCGCAGTAGTGATTGAAGGCTGACTCAGATCGCAGCAGCAGTCCAAATAAATCACGCAGCTGGAAAGTGTAGGTGTGAAGCAGAGGGACGTGAAGAGATAGCGAGAAGCGCTGTCAGGAGATTGATAAGACAGCAGTCCAAAAAGGGTCGAAGATCTGCAGCATAGCAAAGGAGAGCTAGAAAATCAAATAGTAGAGAAAGTGCCCACTGAGTTGGAAGAAATAGAAAACCAATGGAGCGTTGAAGAAACCTGATGGCAGATCGTGGAAATTTAAAAAAAAGAAGAGATCGCTCCCTGCAGTCAGAGGCACAGAAGCAACAACGGCTTCTAAATGTTCAAAGAAGAGTAGTGCGCAGAAGCACAACTACTCAGGGAGGAAAAGGAAGAAGAAAAAAAAGAAAGGAAGAAAGAAAAATAAAGGAGGATTTATATCCAAGAAGCTATAAAGGTGTTGAAAAAAGCCAAGCAGCAGAACAGTTTGAAGAAATAAGGTAGCGCAAGAGGCGCGTGTGAGAGATGGTAAGAGCTTCACAAAGCTCGAGTTGCACAATGAATGATGCTGTGAAAGTGTGTGTATTAAACAACGAGTGAAGCTTTGAAAGTGTGTGTGTTGAACAACGAGTGAAGGTGTCAAAGTGTCTAAAAATCAGGCCGATCATTAGCAAATCTAGACCAACGTGAAAAGAACCCAGTAGAGCCCTGGGAGGAAACCTGAGCAGTTACGCGTCGGGTGAAAGAAAGATAAGCAAGCTGGAAGCTTGCAGTGTTGGACATAAGCATGTCCGTTGATAGCGTTTCGACAGGCTACTCTTTAGTCTTAAACGTTGAGTGAACGCTCATTGAGCAATTGTATTTGTTCGTAGCCTCAATCTAGGCTATATAAGGTGGTGTATTCCACATATAAGGCAATGTATTTCGCAAGACGGTGTATTCTGCATGAGAGGCAGTGTATTTTGCAAAAGAAAAGCATCCTCGCTGAAGCTGGTAGATAGAATGACAAAATTTATGCATTGTAAATTCTGAAATAGTTTGTGGTAGAAATTAAGGGGGAGTGTTGGAGACTACAGTTAATTTCTCCACTCCTCATGCATGCAGCAGTTAACTATCAGTTAGTTAACAAACAGTTAGTTAAACTGTTAGAGTTGCAGTTTGCATGTAAAGACTAAAATTAGTCTTTGGTTTGTTTTTTCTTGTTGGAAACTGCAGTTAATTTCTCCACTCCTCATGCATGCAGCAGTTAACTATCAGTTATTTAACAAACAGTTAGTTAAACTGTTAGAGTCGCAGTTTGCATGTAAAAACTAAAATTAGTCTTTGGTTTGTTTTTTCTAATTATTGTTAGTTTTTCAAATCTATTTAATAGACTCACGAGGCAGTATTGTAATTTGAACAAGATCAAGAAAATCAGATGATCAAAAAGATTATTAAAAATCTTGTTCCCTGATTTCTGTAGCAATCTGAATGTGTTATAATCTGTGTGTTCTTATTTTCAGTTTTCATATGTTTCTATTTTCTGACATAAAAGACTACCCATGTTTTTTTTTCAAATACATGCTTTTGGAGAACAACGCAGCAGCCTAGAAACCACTCGACCAGAACAGAAAAACAGAGCAGAAGTTGACTGAAGTTCTGCGCACATGAGCCTAAAAATGCTCGGAGCATGCTCGAGGCTCAGCTGAGCGTGTCGGTACGAGATTCGAAGTAAGAAGGACTTCTACCCAAGCCCAGCAAAGACTTGCCTGTGTCATGACAAATTTCTGATAGGATTCTTTTTTTCCAAATCTTTTCAAATAAAACAGTGCCATGTATGTACCTGCTGTACGTTCTTCAGGGATTAAGCATGAATTGATTTGTTCGAAATGCATCTGGACTAAATACCATGTGCGCCGACAAAGGGGAAAAGCTTACTCACCGAGATCATCTCCAACATGGTCAGCTCAATAATTTTTCCTCATGTCCGGTGGATATGGAAAAGCAACAGTTTTGAAAAGCGCGGCAATTTGAATTTAAAGCAATGACAGTCTAGATAATAGAACAACACAACATTTTGGAACAGGGCAGCAAAGAAAATAGAATAACAACGGTCTGAAAGAAATACACAACTGCAGTTAAAGAAAGGAAGAACAACAGAGCAGCAAGAACAGGTTGTATACAACAATATAATTTTATCAATATATTTTTATTTTGTGTGTATTTTTGGTTTTGTATTTCTTGTGATAATTGTATAAATTTATGGACAATAGAATCTTCAAATATTGGATCACATACTATCTATAAATTTCTAAGAAATTAGTATCAAAATCTGTTTTTAAGGTATTTTTCATCATGGCTGCCAGTAGTAGCAATTCATGGTAATGACCACCTATATTTGATGGAAAAAAAAATGATGTCTAGTGTATCAAAATGAAAACAATATTTTGATCTTATAAGTTATGTGAGCCAGTTGAAGGATGGTATATAGAGCCAACTGACCAGGATACACGTAATATACTCAACCACAAAAGAACATGTTAAAGGGGGAAAAAAAGAAAGATACAAAATCTTTGAGTTACATTTAACTGGGAGTGAGTGATTCCATCTTCTTAAGGATAGCAACAACTACTAAATATAAGCAAATATGGGATATTTTGTAGAATGCATACCAAGGAAGTAATAAGGTGAAACTTGTTAATTTATAACTATTAAGGAGAGATTTTAAAACCCTATAAATAAGGGAATCTGAGTCCATCAATAATTTATATACTAGAACTATGAATATAGTTAATCAAATCAAGACAAATAGAGATGCTATAAAGAACCATAAGATAATAGAGAAGGTTCTAAGGAGTTTTCTTATGAGGTTTGATCTTATTGTGGTAGCAATAGAAGAGTCCAAGGACTTAAAATAAATGATTGTTGATGACTTAATGGGTTCATTGCAAACACATGAACAAAGGCTAAATAGGATATCGAACTCTTCTCTTTAGCGAGCATTAAAATTTTATATAATTGTGAGGCAGAAAGAGAAGATCCAACAATAGAGGAAGATGCTGATTTTGTAAAAGTCAAGAAGGAAGAAGCAACAACGATTAGAATCACAAGGAAGATAAAGAAGTAACAACATTTCTCAAGGAGGTTTTTCAAAAAGATATGACAAATTTAATGTTTAATGTCACTATTGTACATAATATATACATTAGGCAAGTGAATGTAGGAAAAATGAACCAGATATGAATAGGAAAAAAATAAAATTTTCTAACAAAAAGGAAGCTGAAAATGATAGGAATTAGAGTGATGTTTTTTTAAAGCACTTGCAACATAGTTGAGCAAAAAAATAATAAGTATGATATCTACATAGTGGTTGTAGTAACCACATGAATGGAACAAGAAAATGTTTAATATATAAATGAATCAATAAATTCTGAAGTTAAATTGGGAAACAATGACAAAATTCTTGTTATGAACAAATGAAGTATCTTGAATTACACCAAGCAAGGTGAGAAGAAGTAGATTCAAGATGTCTATTATGTTTTAGGGTTGAAATATAACTTCATGAGTATTGGAAAATTAGTCTAAAAAGGATATAAAATTTAATTTAAGAATGAATAATGCATAATATCTGGGAGAAATGAAGCAATAAGGAAACAACATCTATTAAAATGGAAAATAATAAAATGTTTACATTAAAAATAGAAAATGAGTTGTTTGAAACAATTTTAAAAAATGTAGTGGATCGATCTAATCTGTGGCACCTCATATATGGTCACTTGAGTCTCATTGGTATGAATCTTATTTATAAGAAGCATATGGTAAGGGGTTTTCCTTTAATTGAACAATCCAACAAGGTTTATGAGGGGTGCATATTGGGGAAACAAGACAAAAATGTTATTACCTCAAGTAAATCATGGAGAGAAAATGATCTACTTTAGTTGATTCACTTAGATTTGTGTGGTCCCATGAAAATACTCTATCCAATCGAAGATGAATATTTCATAATATTCAAAGATTATTTCAATAGAAAGGTTTACTTCTTAAATCATAAATATGAAGAATTTGATGTCTTCAACAAATTCAAGACCACGATTAAAAACTAGAGTGGTCACTATATAAAGATCTTGAGAACACATACAGGGGAGAATATATTTCAAAGGATTTTTTGATCTTCTATAATTATAATAGGATCAATTATTTTTTTATTGCAATGTACAAATTACAACCAAATGGTGCAATAGAAAGGTAAAATAAAAGTAATCAAGAGATGGCAAGATGCATGATAAAGGCCAAGGGATTATCAAATGAATATTACATTGAACTAGTCATAATAACAATTTATTTGTTGAATAGATATCCCTCAGAACATGTTCATGATATGAGCCCTCGAGACATGGAGCAATAGAAAGCCCAGTGTTAAATACTCAATATTTTTTAGATGTGTGGCATATGCACATGTGCCTAATAAAAAAAGAACAAAATGGGACGATAAAAGAGAAAAATGCATTTTAATTAGTTATAGTGAGCAATCAAAAGCTTATAAGTTATACAATATTTTCAAAAAGGAATTGATAATTAGTAAGGATGTTCAATTCATAAAATATGCAATATGGGATTATAAATATGAACAATAAAAAAAATGAATAAGGGTTAGTGGATACATTCTATAAAGTGAACCAACAAGTAATACATGCACTTTTATGACTATATGGATTCCTATCTCATAAGGGAATGAATCCTGAAGTAGAAACAAATAGAATTAAACTCCAAATGCAGCTCAACAGACTTCTTCAGTAATGTTCTAACGTAAGTTGTAAAAATGCTTCATCTTCTTCATAGAAATACTCAAGCAAAATAAGGAGCTTGTAAGAGATATGTGAGAAATAAAGGTACATAGATGATGATATTAAATTTAAGAATGAAGAATGCATAATATCTGAGAGAAATGGAAGTAACAAGCAAATAACATCTATTAAAATGGAAAATAATAAAATGTTTACATTAAAAATAGAAAATGAGTTGTTTGCAAAAATTTAAAAAATTGTAGTTGATCAATCTAATATGTGGCACCTCATATATGGTCACTTGAGTCTCATTGGTATGAATCTTATTTATAAGAAGCATATGGTAAGGGGTTTTCCTTTAATTGAACAATCCAATAAAATTTATGAGGGGTGCATATTGGGGATACAAGACAATTTTTTTTTTACCTCAAGTAAATCATGGAGAGAAAATGATCTACTTTAGCTGATTCTCTTAGATTTGTTTGGTCCCATGAAAATCCTCTATCCAACCAAAAATGAATATTTCATAATATTCAAAGATTATTTCATTAGAAAGGTTTAATTCTTAAATCATAAATATGAGGCATTTGATGTCTTCAACAAATTCAAGACCATGATTAATAACTAGAGTGGTAACTATATAGAGATCTTGGGAACACATAGAGGGGGAGAATATATTTCAAAGGATTTTTTGATCTTATATAATTATAATAGGATCAATAAATTTTTTATTTCAAGGTACAAATTACAACCAAATGGTGCAATAGAAAGGTAAAATAAAAGTTATCAAGAGATGGAAAGAAGCATGATAAAATCCAAGGGATTATCAAATGACTATTACGTTGAACTAGTCATAATAAAAATTTATTTGTTGAATAGATGTGCCTCAAAACATGTTCATGATATGAGCCCTCAAGAGACATGGAGCAATAGAAAGCCCAGTGTTAAATACTAAATATTTTTTAGATGTGTGGCATATGCACATGTGCCTAATAAAAAAAGAACAAAATGGGATGACAAAGGAGAAAAATGCATTTTTATTAGATATAGTGAGCAATCAAAAGCTTATAAGTTATACAATATAGTCAAAAAGGAATTGATAATTAGTAAGGTTGTTCAATTCATAAAATATGCAGTATGGGATTATAAATAGGAACAATAAAAAAAATCAACAAGGGTTAGTGGATACATACTATAAAGTGAACCAACAAGTAATACATCCTCTTTTATGACTATATGGATTCCTATCTCATAAAGGAATTACTCCTCAAGTAGAAACAAATAGAATTAAACTCCAAATGTAGCTCAATGGACTCCTTCAGTAATCTTCTAACTTGAGTGGGAAAAATGCTTCATCTTCTTCATGGAAATACTCAAGCAAAGCAAGGAGCCCGTAAGAGATATGTGAGAAATAAAGGTACATGGATGATGATATTAATACCATTAATTTTTCTTAATTTTCAGACGATGATCTCATTTACCTTGAAGAATAAATTAAGGATAGGAAACAATGTCAAGCCATGGATGAGGAAATGCAAAAAAATGATAGAAATGAGACATGAGAGTTAGTAAACCTTCCAACAAGAAAGGTCATTGGTGTCGAGTGGTTTTACAAAACCAAAAACACCATAGAAGGCAAAATTAAAAGACATAAGGCAAGGCTACTTGTCAAAGTGTACAAGCAATGACCTGATGAAATGAAAATAAAAAATTTATTCATGTAGTAAAGATACAAACTGTGAGAAATATCCTAGTAATAGAATCTCAACATAAGTGGAAGGTGAATAAAAAAGATGACTATTTAACCTTAAAATATAAAATATGGAATCTAGGGTTAAAGGGGATAGAGATAACCGAGGACACAATGGTGGCAAACTATCTCTATATCATGTCAATTAATTTAGAAACTTAGACAAAAAATATTTTGAAATTATATAATGAGATATGCTAAAAGTAGAAAGTACAATTATGTTAGATATTAAAATGATAATGAAAACAAGATGATCTAGATTTAGAACAAGAAAGAATAAAAATGGATGTAGATTTTGAGATTGCCATCAAATTTTGGATTAAACACATTTGTGACCTCAGATACTTGCATCTACCTTGGATGGTTGCATTGATGCCTTTGTATAACTTTGGTATAGGTGTCTAGTAAAGAATACCTACTATATTTGGATAAAATCATCTTGAATGTTCTAGGTTCTATGTCGCCTTTGTTCTGGTGCACTTAGAATTGTCTCATGGACTATCACTCCTTGGCAAGTAGAAAACCCATAGCTCTTTATCTTCATAGTTACTATGGGAAAAATTAGTTATGGAATCATGGTGTTGAGCTAACCCTAAAGACCCCTTTGTTAGTGGGTGATTCATACATAACCACTACTTGAAGAGGGCCTTAGACTCATGTAGTACTCCCCTATAATTTTAGTTGTAGTTGTAGTTGGGCTTGTGTGTGTATAAGGATATAATATGTGATAAGAAAGTACGACAATGACCTAGCTTGTAACTTGGCATCTCTTGGACTACTCCTTCAATATTTCAAACTTGTATATGTAATGCCCCTATGACTAATATGGAAATAGTAAAAAATATGGAAGATTTTCTCACTTGAATTCTTCATTGAATGATTTTAGTAAGTTGCCTTGTGAGTTTTTTTATATGTGCTAGGTCTATGCTAGGTGGTGGAATGAATAAGGATTGATCGTGTATTTATACCAATTATTTTGGAGAATATTTAAAATTAAATTATTTAGGTTGATGGTAGGGATTCATTTCATTTTCAAAATAGATGAATTCTAGGGCACTAGACACTTATATTGGGATATGGCACTTGTGTCAACATAGGTGTCATACTTTAATGTAAGTGTTCAAAAAGTTAGAAAAGGGCATAGGTCTACAACATGTAGAGACATAATATAAGTATGTTTATAGAATTTTGAGTATGATATAAGGTTAGAGTCATCAAAGTAACATTTTTTGGACTAAGAGATAAGTAATAGGCAAAAAGAGAGAGTATGTGAGTCTTCTGCTAGTGGGAAAGGTCTAGACTTGAGAAGAATAACCGAGGTTTATATTTTGAAAGTGTATAAGATTTAGGTGCTATATAATTCAGAAATAGTGTCTTTAATGTCAAATTAGCTTTCATAAGTGGAGTATTATAAGAATAAGTGTACGCTGCACAACCACCTAGCTATGAGATTAAAAGTCATGGGAACAAGGTGTACAATCTAAAGAAATTACTTTATGTTCTCAAATAAGCAACAAATGTGTAGTATAACTGCATATAATCATATCTGTTGAGAAATGGATTTCAAAAAAGCAACAAAGAAGCAAATATCTACATCAAGGCAAGCAATCAAGGTGAAATTATAATTGTTGTTTTTATATGTAGATGATTTAATTGTTACTCGAAATGGAAATCTATGTAGATAAGAGTTCAAAGTAGGAATGAAAAAATAATTTGAGATGACAAATTTGAGACTGTTGAAGTATTTTTTTGGCATTGAGATTAAATATATGGATGATGGTATTTTTATATCTCAATCCAAGTATGCAAATTAAAATTTGAAGATATTTATATTTTTGAATAGAAAACTTGCATCAACACTAGTAGCAATAAGTCTTATGTTTTTAGAAAATATTAAACAATAATGTAGATCCAACACTGTACAAGAGCTTCGTAGGAAGCTTAACATATTGGATAAAAATAAGACTTGATATCATATGTGTAGTTAGTCTGATTTTCATATTTATGGAGACTCCAAAAAAACACACTAACAAACAAAAAATGAGCCAGAGATATGTTAATGACACAAATTTCCATTAAAATTTATATGGTGCAACAAATTATTTTGAGTTAATTGGATATATAGATAATGATTGCATATGTAGTTTTGAAGGTAAATAGACATCAAGATATGTATTTGATATTAGGGCAATAGATATTTCATGGGCTTTGAAGAAGTAACACATTATTTCGCTCTCCATTTTTGAATCATAGTACAAATCTTTAAACTCAACAATGTGTTAAGTCATTTGGATCAGAAGAATCCTATCAGATTTGAATAAAGAGAAAAATGAAGAAACAAAAATATTTTATGATAACTTATCTTCTATAGTTATATCCAGGAATCCATTTTCCATGGAAGGAGCAATCATGTAGATATCAAGGATCACTTAATAAGATAACTAGTTGAAAATGGAGAAATTAAACTTGAGTTTGATAAATCAGAGCAATAACTTGTAGGCATTGTCACTAAGCCATTATCCAAGGAAAATTTTGAATGTCTTAGAGATAATATAAGTGTCATGAATGTTGAAGCATCAGCTCTGTAATATATTGGTAGTCAATATTAAATGGGTGTGTTGAAAATAGTAATCTTTACCTACTTGGATTAACTACTTCAAAAAAATTATTTTCAAAATCTCCATAGAATCTCAAAATTGCATCCATCAACTAAATCCCTCAAAAGAATTAAATGTTGTTTGTATAAACTTAATGAGTGAAATGACTAAAATATTTCCCATTTTTTTTTTTCCAAATACAAGCTTCTAGAGAAGAACACATTAGTCTAAGAAACACTCAGGTAGAACAAAATAACATAGCATAAGCTGACTGAAAGAGAAATAATTTTGAAAAGTGCATGAGTTTGAGTATAAAGCATTATCAATCTATAAAATAAAATAGCATAACATTTTGGAATAGAGTATCAAATAAAATAGAACAATAGTGGTATAAAATAAAAACATAAAAGCAATTACAAAAATGAAAAATAGAGTAGTCAGAACAAATTGTAAACACCAATATAATTTTATCAATACATTTTTTTTGAAAATTTTTGGTTGTGTATTTCTTGTGTTTAAAATTATATTAATTTAGTATACATTACTATTTTTAAAGATCGTAGCACATATTGTCTATAAATTTATATCAAGATTGGGAAAATGAGATTATATCAATGTAAGATCAATTCAATGATCACCTACACTAAACAACATTGCCTTTAAGTGAAAACTTTTATGCATAAAAGACAAACATTTGTTAGCTAATTAGGCTAAGCTCTTGTCAACTAACCATTAAAATAGGAAGATTGAAAATAACACATCAAGAAAAGCATCTATGTTGGCTCTATGAGGAAAGAAAAGTGGAAGATGAGAAGCATATGATGTTCTAGTATCATACGTATGAACGATTAAGAGAGAACCAATCATTACAAAATTAAAATTTGAATAGTTTTTATAGTTTGTCGAGTCTAAAGGCCAAACAAGAAGGTAGTTATATTAAATATGGCTTACAAAACTATAATAAAATTTAGATGGGATATATTTGATAGACAATAAAAATCTTGAGGTTAAAATGGAAACTAAGCTAGCAATTCTATTGTAACATTGTACTTTGTCCCATAAATTCCATAGGGTCTTCTCTAGATGTATATAATTTTTTTATTTTATTTTATTAAAATTTTTGTTACAAGTCAATGTTATTAGTGGAAAGGTCTTAGAATCTGAGCACTATGACATCATGACTACATAAAATTGTCATGGTATAAAATTAGACCTACAAAAAATTATCTATTTTAATATGTCATCTTAACTAATAATTAAGGTTTGAAGGATTAAGTCATTATAAATTTTATAATATAATCAAATTTTTTATGAGAAATTGTTATATGCAGGATTTTAACCTATGATCAAAACATGAATTTTGGATTATTAATACTTGACTTTTAGAGTAACAATACTTAAGTCTTACATATTATGATGTGACTGATTACTTTAAATTTATATTAACTAAATGTAATACAAATATTAGATATTACATGATTATTTTCTAATATAAAATATTTTGTATTCATACTCATATGTTCTCTCAATAAATCACACTAACAATAAAACTATTTATTAATTCGAACATGTTCAACATATAAAGCCTTTCCCCTAGTTTAAATGGTTTTGGCGACTGAAAAATCACGTAGTCTTTAATAAAAAGAGACTAAATATACTTCAAATTATGAAAAATGTTACAATGAGAAGACAAACCAAAATATGGATGAAGATGATAAAAATAATTACATCAATTAGAAAATTGAAGGAAGATAGAGACGCTGCACTGGTAATCCAAAGATGATAAGTTTTGCCTAGTTTAACAAGTATAATATGTGGAATAGAGTACTATAGATTGATGGAGTTGAAAATTCCACCATTTTTAAGGGAATAGTTAATAACTGATGCATGTTATCCTCATCGATGCATGCTTTCCTTACCGCATGCTATCCTTATCTCTTGACTGCAGTCCTCATCAATGCATGGGATTCTTCTATTTATAGTTTGCCTATTTAATTCATTTGTTAAACATTGTTTTAACTAAACTATAGTGTTTTACCGAAGCCAATAATACATGAAGCAATGCATGTTTAGTTATATGGTCTTTTACTCTATTTTTTATGCACAATGATAGATTGCTTTTTTGTAACTCCTTTTTTTTATATATAGACATGAATAAAGAATAGTTTAATAGGCTACAAAAATATAAAATTTTGTATTAATGTTGTGATTTTTTTTTTTTCTTTCTGAGTTAATTCTTTCTACTCTTATTATTAATTAGTTTATTAGATGGTTGGGCTTGGATAAAATTTACGATTGGTATCAAAGCTGGTTTTTTATTTTGGGTTAAAGATTTAGTAGTTGGAATTTTACCAAAGATTTATCATGTCAAATTCTAACTCCTTGCCCATTCTAGAATTTGATGGAAATCAATATGATTATTGGTGTATCAAAATGATGACTTTTTTGATAGGAAAAGATTTGTGAGATATTGTTGAATCAGGTTATGCAGAGCTAGCTGATTGGAATGTCCTCACAGAAAATGATAAAAAAACTAAGAAGGAGGCTAAGAAGAAGAATGCTCAATCCTTATTTCATATTCAAATAGCTCTAGATAAGAGCATATTTCCATGAATTGTAGGAGAAAAGACAATAGAGGATGCTTTGAAGAATCTAAAAGAAGCTTACAAAGGTAGTGATCAAGTCAAAGTTATCAAGTTACAGACATTGAAGAGAGAATTCAAGAATTTGAAGATGCAAGAAGCTGAAAGTGTGAGTACCTTTTGTGTCAGAGTAAAAGATGTGATGAATAAGATGGCTACACTTGGTGAAATTGTGAACAATAAGGTTATGATCAAAAAGGTGTTGAGGACTCTCACACCAAGGTGGAACCATGTTTCCATATCATAAAAGAAATCAAGAATTTGTCTACCCTTCAATTTGATCATCTAGTTGGATCTTTGATGTCTCATGAAGAAAGATTGAGAGATTCATTAGAAGAAAGTGATGAGAAAGAATTTTCCTCAAAATTATAAATCACAAAGAATGAAGATGCCAATAGTAGCATCAAAAGCAATCAAGGCCAAGGTAGAGGTCAAAATTAGAATTACTCAAGAGGAAATAGACGTAGAGGTGGTTTTTGAGGAAGAAGTGGTTTTAGAGGAAGAGGTAGAGGCCGATTTGATAAAATAAATATCTAGTGTTATCATTGTAATAGGTATGGCCACTTTAATTATGAGTGTAGATTAAAAGAAGGTAATAATGATAAAAGTGTTCATTATGCTCAAGAAGGTGATGAGAATCCTCCAGATAATTTATTTTTATCTTATGACAAAGATGAAACTATTTCTAAAGATGTTTGGTATTTAGATTTAGGATGTTCTAACCACATGTCAGGGAATGAATTTTTTTTCTATAATGGAAGAAATTTTTAAATCCAAGATCAAGCTTGGTGATGGCAAATCATTGGAGGTTTCTACAAAAGGAGCTATCTAAGTCCATACAAATGAAGGTATGAAGAGTGTTAAAGACATTTATTACACTCCAAAGTTAAACTATAATTTGTTGAGTGTTGGACAATTATGTGAGAAGAATTATAAAGTTGTATTTGAAAATCAACTATGTATAATTTATGATAAGAATGAAGAAAATAGGGTGGTAACAGTTGTGCCTATGACAAAGAATAGGATGTTCCCATTGAATTTTGGTGAACATGACAGGTGCCTTGTCAATATGACATATGAGGATACAAGTTGGTTGTGGCATCTTAGGTATAGGCATTTAAATTTTCATAGTTTGAATATTCTAACATCAAAAGCATTAGTTTCTTATTTTCCTAAGGTTGAAGAGCGCAAGGATGTTTGTGAAGGATGTGCTAAAGGAAAACATGCAAGAGAGAAATTTCCAAAAGGCAATGCATGGAGGGCTCATTATCCACTCCGGTTAGTTCATTAAGACATTTGTGGTCCTATGCAGACAAAGAGTTTGGGTAAGTCATCATATTTCATTACTTTTATTGATGATTAGTCACGACAGTGTTGGGTTTCTTTTTTGAAGACCAAAGGGGAAGCTCTTGAGACATTCAAGAGGTTTAGATCCCTTGTAGAAAATGACAAAGGGTGAAAAATCAAATTCTTAAGGACTGATCATGGAGGAGAATTTTGTTATAAAGCCTTTCAAGGTTATTGTGATATGCATGGCATCAGAAGACAACTCGCCACTGCATACACACCTCAACAAAATGGTGTAGCTAAAAGGAAGAATCATACAATGGTGGAGATGGCATGGAGCATGCTATAAACAAAAGTGTTAAGAAATTATTTTTAGGGAGATGAAGTTGCTATAGCAGTATATATTCTCATTCAGAGTCCCACTAGTGCACTTGACAGGATGACTCCATATGAAGCGTGGTATGAGAAAAAGTCAAATGTTAATTATTTCAAAGTTTTTGGTTTCTTAGCCTATGTTCATGTCCCTGATCAAAAGAGATAAAAGTTAGATCCCAAAAGTGAGTCATTTATTTTTGTTGGATATAGTGAGGAAAGTAAGGCTTACAGGTTATATAATCCTCTCATTAATAGCCTTATTATGTCAAGCGATGTGATTTTTGATGAAGGGGGAGGTTATGGTCATAAAAAAGGCCATATGGAAAAGTCAAAATCTATTTTAAATGAAGTTATTATGGATGATATTGATCACGGGCAGTCCACTAATATTTTTGTTCCAATTTCTATAAATCCACAAAGTAACCCCTCATCTAGTTGTTCAATTCCAAGTGTAAGTCCAGATTCAAGTCCTAGTTATACAAGGAAGGTAAGAAGATTGAGTGACATTTATCAAAAGAGTTCATATCAAGCACATGAAGAAAATCTAAGAGGTGAGACACTAAATTTTGCTTTACTTACCAACGCTGATTTTGAACCATCATGTTTTGAAGATACATATACTAATGAGGTTTGGATGCAAGAAATGAAAGAAGAGATGGATTCTATTCACAAGAATGACACTTGGGATCTTACAAAGCTTCCACATGACAAGAAGAAGATTGGCACCAAATGGGCCTACAAGACTAAGTGTAACAGTGATGGAAGTGTTGAAAGGCATAAGGCAAGATTAGTTGCGAAAGGCTTCACATAGAAGTATGGCATTTATTATGAAGAGACATTTTCACCAATAGTAAGACAAGAGACCATTAGAATGTTGATTTCATTATCAGCTCAAAAGAATTGGAGCATCCATCATAAGGATGTAAAAAGTGCCTTCTTGAATGGGTACTTAGAAGAAGTATATGTGGAAAAACCATAAGGTTTTGAAGTGCAAGAAAAAGAAAATCATGTCTACAAGTTGAAGAAGGCTTTGAATGGCCTCAAAAAAGCACCAAGAGCATGGTATGCTAAGATTGATGGATATTTTCAGGAGAATGGCTTTCAAAGAAGTAAGAGTGAACCTACCCTTAACTACAAACAAGAAGGTAATGATATTCTAATTTTAAGTTTGTATGTTGATGACTTGTTGTATATGGGTAGTAGTTTTATGATGAAAGATGAATTCAAAGTTTCCATGATGAATGAATTTGAGATGAAATATTTAGGTCTCATGAAATATTTTTGAGGAATGGATGTTTATCAAAGTGAGAATAAAATTTTATTTTGTCAAACAAAGTATGCTAAAGATATGTTGAAGAAATTTGATATGGTTGATTGTAAACTAGTCTCCACTCCAATTGCTCATGGAGTTGTGTTGTGTAGAGATGATGCTACTAAAAGAGTTGATGAGATAGCTTATAGAAGTATTGTTAAAAGATTAATGTTTCTAATTCACACAAGACCTGATATTGCTTATTCAATTTCACTTATTTCAAGGTACATGATAGAGCCATCAGAAATACATATGAAGGCAGCCAAGAGAATTTTAAGGTATGTGAAAGGCACTCTAGATTTCGGTATTCATTAATACACTTATAAAAGGTTCAATCTTGTTGGTTTTAGTGATTCTGAATGGGGAGGTAGTTAGGATGACCAAAAGTCAACATCTGGGAATTATTTTTCTTTTAGTTCTAGTTTGATTACTTGGAGCTCAAAGAAGCAAAGTATAGTTTCCCTTTCTTATATAGAATTAGAGTATGTTGCAATCAATTCAATAGGTACACAAGCATTATGGCTTAGAAAACTTCTTGAATAAATTGAAGAGATTCAAGTTCAGCCCATAGCTATTTTTTGTGATAACATTAGTGCTATTAAATTGGCCAAGAATCTAGTCCATCACAGTAGAATAAAGCATTTTGATTTAAAGCATTATTTTATCCAAGATTTAGTGCAGATGAAGGTAGTAGAATTGAAATACATCAACATTTAAGAACAATTGGCAGATATATTCATGAAAGCAATTGCATCAGATCAGTTTTGGACACTCAGAGATCAAATTGTGAGCCCTCTTAGCATCAAGGGGGAGTATGTTGATAACTAATGCATGTTGTCCTCATCGATGCATGCTTTCCTTACCACATGCTATCCTCATCTCTTGACTACAGTCCTCATCAATGCATGGGATTATTATATTTATAGTTTGTCTTTTTAATTTAGTTGTTAAACATTGTTTTAATTAACTGCATTATTTTACCGCAGCCAATAATGCATGAAGAAATCCATGTTTAGTGATATAGTCTTTTAGTCTATTTTTATGCATAGCGATGGATCATTTTTTTGTAACTCCTTTTCTTTATATATCGGTTTGAATAAACAACAGTTTAATAGGCTTCAAAAATATAGAATTTTGTACTAACACTGTGCTCTTTTTCTAGTCTAAGTTAAGTCTTTCTGTTATTATTATTAATTAAATTGTTAGATGGTTGGGTCTGGATAAAATTTATAGGAAAATTTATACCATCCACTCCCCTTAATAAGCAATGATTGGCAATGACAAACTATCATTCAAAAGATTAATCAACAATTTTAATCAATACACACAAAGCAACCTGCTATAGCTTCACTAATTAGCCTGAAAGTAGACAACTGGTGCCTCCATATTTAATGGCATAGACATAAAGCAATCTTGAATGGAATACACATAAATTAATCTACCAAGTGAATGAGATATCTTTATGTTGAATGACATTACAAATATATGGTTTAACATTCACCAACATGTAAAAATGTTAAATACCCATGGCTTAAATGGAATGGATCTTTGTGTTGAATGACATTACAAGCATATAAATTAACACTTAACACTCACCAACAAGTAAAAATGTTAAATACCAATTACTTAAAGCCAATCAACATAAACACTGACCTCCATGTTTAATGACATAGACAAAAAGCAATCTACCAAATAAATCATACGAATTTTTATATTGAATGACATTAAAAATATGACTTAACACATCACCAAAACATAAAAATGTTAAATACCATAACTTATCGTTGATCAACACAAACACAGGTTGTTTATACTTTACCCACTAATTACCTCAAGTTCGTTCACTGAGACAAAGGGGATGGAAGACAAGCCTTGGGCATGCTCATGGTGGCTCTTATGCCACCAATCGTTTAATACAACACTGACCTCACTGTCATAAAAGAAAGGCTCTTGTTTATCATTAGCGACCGCTACATGAATAGATCCATACAAACCTGTAGACCTTTGCATCCCATAATGAGCATGGTAGAAATATGTCCCCAGCTGCATCATAACAAATATTATACCATATTTAATGTCAATTCACAATTTCAGTCAACTAAGATGCCATCAAAATTTATAAATATTAATTTCTATTGTTAGAAACTGAAGTCAACTGGAGTTAATTTCTCCAAAACTACTAGTTACACCTCCTTCTCATGCACAACAATTATCAAACAGTTAGTTCAAGTAGTTAGAGAAGTAGTTCAGTTTCAATTTGCATGCAAAGACTATAATTAGTCTTCAGTTTCCTTTTTCAATTATTTTTTACTTTCAAATCTATTTAAAGGACCCATGGGCGCAATATTGTAACAAGCAAGATCAAGAAGATCTGCAAGATCAAGAAAATTAATAAAATCTCATTTTTTTCATTGCTGGAGCAATCTGAGTATTTATGTTCTTTATGCTCTATTTTTTCTATCAAATTGGTATCAAAGCAGGTTGGAGAAAGAGGTGAAGGAAGTGCTTCTAATTAGAGGTACATCATCAGATCAAAGCCACAACATACAATAGAAGCCTAGGACAGTGCAGTGATATGGAGAGCTAGCAACAGAATCATCAGATCTACAGTGACGTGGAGAGCCAGTAGTCATAGTAGTCATAGTTTGGCATGAGGAAGAACATCTAGATAGAAGTGCGTGTGAGAGAAAGTAGATCGATCAAGGTGTTTGACTGGAGCTGCTACCCAAGGAGAGAAGAGGTAGCGTAGCAGTCCGTAGAAGTGATGGAATGTATGGAACATTTATAACTTTGAAAACAAAGAATTTTAGATACAAATACTCTGCCAAGTCAACCAAACAAAGCGCAGTCTTTTGTTGGAGTGCGCAGCTGGCAGAAGGGAGGAAGAGTCGTTTGAAACAACTTGCATAAGTAACGGTGAATAAATTATTGCTTTGTGTGATCGTGGTTGAACGAGGGAGGTGCTCCAACGGTTTTAGAGCCATGTTTGAATCCCCGGCTCAGTCAGTGTAAATCGTGGGCTCCTTCACAGAGAAGTTTCAGCCGTTTACAACTAAGAAGAAGCACAGCAAAGAAGTGCGCTTCAACCCTCCTTGCACTCACTGTTCATTTTCATCTTTTAGTGTGAGACATGACAACGAATAACAATATTTCTCAGCCTCAAATTCACATTTTTAATGGTAAGAATTATGTTTTTTGGGAAATTAAAATGAGAACATTGTTTTGCTCATAAGATGTTTGGGATTTGGTAGAGAATAGTTTTGTAGAACCATAGGATGAGGCTGCTCATCAGGCATTAACATGAGCACAAAAAGAAGAGCTTAAAGAGAATAAGAAAAAAGATGCAAAAGCTTTATTTCTAATCCAATAGGCATTGGATGAATCTATTTTTTTCAGATTTGTAGTAGCAACAAGATCTAAATCAGAGTGAAAAATCTTGGAGACTACCAACAAAGGTAATACAAAGGTAAAAATTGCTAAATTGCAATATCTTAAGAGAAGTTTTGAAAATTTGCAAATGAATGATTCAGATTCAATAGACCAGTTTATGGGTCAAGTATTGAATATAGTGAATCAAATTAGATCTAATGGAGAAACAATCATGGATCAGAAGATCATAGAAAAAATAATTGAGAGTTTACCCAGCAAATTTGATGCAATAGTTGTAGCTATTGAGGAAACCAAGGATTTGAAACAGTTATCAGTAGATGGATTAATGGGTTCTTTGTTAACACATTAATCTAGAATGAATAGGAATAACAATACTTCTCTTGAAAATGCTTTCAAGTCACATGTATCATTCGGTAGAGGAAGAGGCAGAGGCAGAATTGGAAGGAACAATCTAGATCAAGGTGAAAATAATAATCAAAACTACAACAATAGAGGATGTGGCAATAATCAATTCCATCAAATTTTTCAAAGGTTTGATAAATCTAACATTCAATGTTATTACTGCAAAAAATATGGACATTTACAATTGAATGTAGAAAGAAACAAGGAAATGTGGACAAGCAAAATGCTAATTACACAAATAAATCTAGTTCTAATCTTGGAAGCTTATTTCTCACTTGTAATTACACAAATAAATAAATAAATGCTAGAGATATTTGGTTCTTAGATAGTGGATGCAATAATCATATGACAGGGAATAAAGAATTCTTTGCTAGTCTTGATGATTCTGTAAAATCTGAAGTGAAATTAGGAAATGATAACAACATGGATGTAATGGGTAAAGGAGTAATAAATGTTTTGGCAAAAAATGGTGAAAGAAGGTTTATTCCTGATGTTTATTTCTTACCTGGACTAAAGCATAATCTTATGAGTGTTGGACAATTAGTATAGAAAGGTTATAGAGTATCCTTCATCGATAATGTTTGCACAATAATAGACAAGTTTTCAAGTGACAAGTTGATAGGAAAGGTGGAGATGTCCAAGAATTGGATGTTCCCTCTTCAAATTCAGTGCATCCAAAGAGAAGAGGAAGCCCATTTCAAAACCATGCATCTAGACCAATCACGGCTATGGCACTTAAGGTATGGACATTTACATTTTGGAGGTTTGAATTTGTTACAAAAATAATATGGTGAATGGATTACCACCAATAGAATAGCCAGGAAGTTCATGTGAAAGTTGCATTCTGGCAAAACAGCATAGAGAGAGCTTTCTAGTAGGAGCCTCATATAGAGCAAAGGTAATATTGGAGCTAGTCCATAGTGATTTATGTGGACCAATGCAAATTCCATCATTTGGAGGTAGGTCTTATTTTCTAACCTTCATTGATGACTTTAGCAGAAAGACGTGGATATATTTTCTCAAAAATAAGTCTGAAGCCTTTGGAAAGTTTAAAGAATTCAAGGCTATGGTTGAAAAGCAGAGTGGCCTTTACATCAAGGTACTTAGATCAGATAAAGGAGGTGAATATATGTCTAATGAATTTCAATAATTTTGTAGATATCATGGCATTAAAAGGCAATTGACTACAAGGTACACACCACAACAGAATGGTGTAGCAGAAAGAAAGAATAAAACAATCATGGAGATGGCTAGAAGCATGTTGAAGGCCAAACATTTGTCAAATGAATATTGGGCAGAAGTAGTAGCATGTGAAATATATATTTTAAATAGAAGCTCAACAAAAAGTGTCAAAGATCGAATTCCACAAGAAGAGTGGAGTGGTAAGAAGCATAGTGTACATCATTTCAAAAAAATTAGTTGTATTGCATATTATCTTATACCATCTAAATTGAGAAGAAAACTTGATGATAGAGGTGAGAAATGCATTTTTATTGGCTATAGTGAAGAATCAAAGGCTTATAAGTTGTATAACCCTATTTCAAAGCAAGTGATTATTAGCAGAGATGTTGAATTTAAGAAAGAAAAAGCATGGGATGGTAGCAACATCACAATTGGAGCACCAATTCCACAAAATGAAGAAGAAGTTTAAAAACAAAATTTGCAAGGTGATCAATCCTCTTCACAAGTAGGAACAAGCACTCCAATAAGAACACCTAGGAGCTTAGTACAAGGTGAATCATCTGGTCATCCATGCCATCCTACTCCAAATTCACAAGTAAGTGAAGAATTAGATCCAACTCTTGCCACTTTAAAATCAAGATTTAAAGGTAAGAAAATGAGAAACTTGAATGAGATTTACAATCAAAAAGAAGAGAAGTTAGATTTGTGTTCAAATTTTGCTCTTTTCTCTCATGATCCTATGTATTATGAAGAAGCAGTTAATGAGGAACATTGGATAAAAGCAATGGATGAAGAGATGAATGCCATTGAAAGAAATCAAACATGGGATCTAACTAATCTACTTGAAGGTAAGGATTGCATAGGAGTCAAATGGGTTTATAAGACCAAATTTGATGCAAAAGGAAATGTTGAAAAGCACAAGGCAAGGTTAGTAGCAAAAAGTTTTGCACAAGAACATGAAATTGATTATAATGAAACATTTGCTCCAGTTACTAGACTTGATACTGTTAGAATGGTTTTAGCAATAGCTGCTCAAAATAATTAGAATGTATATCAAATAGATGTCAAATCAGCTTTCTTGAATGGTTTTCTAGATAAAGAAGTATATGTGAAATAGCCACCAGGTTATGAAGTGCAAGGACATGAAGAAAAAGTATACAGATTGAAGAAGGCCCTTTATGGTCTCATGCAAGCACTAAGAGCTTGAATAACAGGATTGATTCATACATGACAAACAATGGATTCAATAGAAGCAATAGTGAGCCTACATTGTACACAAAAATCAACAAAGAAGGTCAGATTTTGATTGTGTGTTTGTATGTTGATGATTTGATTTTCACTAGAAATTTGTCTGTAGACACATTTAAATCAACAATGAAGAAAGAATTTGAAATGAGAGATTTGGGATTAATGAAGTACTTTTTGGGCATAGAAGTTGTACAATCAGAGAAGGGAATTTTTATTTGTCAACCTAAATATGCAAAGGATGTGTTAAGGAGGTTTAAGATGCTGAATTGTAAAACAACACCTACACTAGTTGCTATATGGACCAAAATTAGCAAAGAAGACAAAGGGTCTAATGTTGATTCTACAACATTCAAAAGACTAGTTGGTAGTTTGATGTATCTTATAGCTACAAGACCAGATATCATGTATGGGGTCAGTTTAATCTCTAGATTCATAGAGTCACCAAAAGACTCACATTGGCAAGTTGGAAAGAGGATATTGAGATATGTGGCAAGAACAACAGAATATAGAATTTTATATTCCACAACTAATGATTTTAGTTTGATTGGTCATACTGAGAGTGATTTTGTAGGTAGCATTGATGAGAAGAAGAGTACTTTTGGACATGCCTTTCTTTTAGGAACAGGTGTGGTCACATGGGCATCCAAAAAACAACCTATAGTGACACTTTCATCCGCTGAAGCAGAGTATGTAGCAGCCACATCAGCAGCATGTCAAGCAACTTGGATGAGGAGAATATTGACAGATTTATTACAAGCACATAATGAGTCAACACCAATATTTTGTGACAACAAATCTGCAATTGCATTATCAAAAAATCATGTTTTTCACAAGAGGAGCAAGCATATTGATATAAGATTTCATTTTATCAGAGAGTTAATGAACAATGGAGAAATACATTTGGAGTTCTGCAGATTTGAAGACCAATTCGCAGATATATTCACAAAGGCATTAACAAAGGAGACCTTTGATTATCTAAGACAAAATTTAGGCATTGTAAATGCTGGAGTAGTTAGTGGTAGAAATTAAGTGGGAGTGTTAGAAACTGAAGTCAACTGGAGTTAATTTCTCTAAAACTACCAGTTCCACCTCCTTCTCATGCACAATAGTTATCAAACAGTTAGTTCAAGCAATTAGAGAAGTAGCTCAGTTTCAGTTTGTATGCAAAGACTATAATAAGTCTTCAGTTTATTTTTTCAATTATTGTTTGCTTTCAAATCTATTTAAAGGACCCATGGGCGCAGTATTGTAACAAGCAAGCTCAAGAAGATCTGCAAGATCAAGAAAATCAATAAAATCTTGTTTTTTTTTCCATTACTGTAGCAATCTGAGTATTTCTGTTCTTTATGCTCTGTTTTTGCTGTCATCTCTATCCACTGTAAGTTTGTAAACAAAGGTCTCTCCAGGTAGGATGGGACATTGTGTAATCGCTTCTGTTCCATCACTCCATTGAGTCCCAATCTGTAAGAAAATTATTATATGGTTCAATCATTTCACAATAAAAATCGAAATGATTTTTAATAGAAAAGATGGACACCAAATGGGTAGAAGTTATGATTCTTATTATGCTATTAATTATAAAGGGCCCTAGAATTAATCGATTTCAAAATAGTAAAGGTCGATCAAAAACGTACTGGCTATATAAATTCTAATAAATCGTGACCAGTAAAATACTTGAAATTATGAAAACCTGGCGAATTCCGTGCCAATGAATGACAGCATTCTCAGTGGGTAAATTATTGGTGAGCTCCACATGGATGAGGTCTCCTTCCTGAGAAAGAATTGTTGGAGCTGAAAATTCGCCATTGATGGTAATCACCAGCTTCTCATAACAATCAGGTGATTTATACGCGTAAGTTACATTCCACCTGTAATGACGAATTCTAGCTTCTGTGCAGACTGGCACCGCCACAAGCAGTGTGAGTATGGACCATAAAAGTATATTAAACACGGAGTCCCTTTGCTCGTTCATATTTTTTCAATCAATTAAAAATATTAAAATAAAAGATGAGACGCATTTGCAGCATATATATAATAAAGATCTTTATGTGTTTAACCTTGATAGAATTTGTCATCCGTCCAAATTAAAAAAAAAAAGGAAATTGGCTCTAGCATGGTGTACACGGCACAAGAGAAATATAAAAAGGATGGGATTGGGTTTGATTTTCAGGTGATTTTGACAGAACGGATATTTTTCAGTCTTCAATAACCAGTTAATCATTGTAGTCAATTTTAAAAAAATTATAAAATGAATATCGTTCAGTTTTTGATACTTAATTAAAGAATACAGATAATTAAAAAAAATCATGGAATAGATACTCTTCTGTCCTTAGCACTTAGTCAAAGATTAAGATTTATTGAAACTATAAAGATCACGGAATAGATGACTCTCAATCCTCAATATTTAACCAAGACTAATCAATTAAAAAAAAACCATGGAATAAATACTCCTCAATCCTTACACTTAAATGAAAATGAAAATCAATCAACAAAAAAATACAAAATAATACCCCTCAATCTTTAAAACTTGACAAAAATCTACATTTAATCTTAAATAATAATAAAATAAATTATTTTTTCCTTCAGACTTTCTTTTCACCCACTTTTCAATTTAACACCATAGCTACCATTACCGACATTGATAGACTATATATATAGAGGAATCCATTTTTTCTTTTAAAAATAAATCGTTACTCTAAATATAATACGAAAATCCAGTTTTGTTTGTTATGTCCATTCTTAAAAACAGAACCCAGCTTGCCCTTTTCTTATTATAAAATCGAAATCTTTTCCTAATTAGACGCATAAATACAAAATTCAAGGTATGAAAGGAATTTTTTTTTGGGTTGGGAATAAGAAATCACATAATTATATAAACATCGGCATTTATGTTGATATTTTTGAGTAAGAAAAATTAATTTATAATATATGATGTAATAAACCATCATTTTTATAAATAATATTTCGACCATTTGATTAAAAGATGCTTGCTTTCACCACAGCCCATTATAGATCTAGAAAGATTTTATAGTCTATTCAATCTTCCTGCAAACACAACACTCACACCCATAAAGAAATGAGCTTGTACATGGCAATGGAATATGTCTGCCACACCCCTGTTTTTTCAGCTCTGAATCTTATAAGAACAGAATATGTCTGCCAGAGTATATGTTGAGGTCGTGCACCATAAAAGGCTCTGCATAGCGTCCGTCGGCCTCCACCACAGTCATGTTATGTCTCTGCATTGTCTCTCATCAAATAAATTACCGTGACCCTCAGTTAGCTGACATAAACATACGAGTAACAACGCAGTATCGTTGAAATAATTTTTAGTTGGTTTCTGTTGATATTGCAAGATTTAGTATAAAAGTAGACAACTGAAATTTTTCGGTTGATAGGATTAGGAAAATGAAATTCTACAAATGTAACATCAATTCCATGATCACTTTCTGAACAACATCACATTACCTTTGCTGTTTCTGGTTTATGTTAAAATAATTTTGCAATTGGTTGAACGAGAATGGTCTAACATAACAAGAGCATTTATAAGTAGAAATAACTTTTGGAAATAATTGTACGAGTGTCTGGATCAAATTTCATCGGTCATGGAATGCTATCTAAAACAGTTATCCAAAACTTGTTACACTCTAGAGCCTTAAAAACATCATATAATAATTTAAAAAGATGATGATCTAAAATAAACATTTTTATGTTTATGACAAATTTGGATGATCTTTGAGAAATAAGACGGGTGTGAAAAATAGAGAGTAAAATACAATTATTAAAAATTAAATACAAAATCAAATAAATAGATTAGAATTTTGTAGTTTAAAAACCTTTAATTCTTTCAAAATAACGTTTTAAAACTTGATATGCAGTAATACACAAGCATAATCTATATAAATTATTTAGAATTGATATATATATATATATATATATATATATATATATATAATTTTCATACTTATGTCATATTTTAAGTAGTTAAGGCAGGGAAAAATCCCACCACAACCTTTATGTATTTGTTACAGGACTTTACTTTTATATTCAATTCAGATCTTCACTAAAACTTCCAAGCATTTATTTTAGTAGAAAGATGCCATCTAACTAAAAAATATAAGGATTTGTTAGTTGAATGATGTTACTTGACTGGAGCCTCTAAAAATTTATTAATAAAAGGGAGAAACAATGTTATCTAGTGATAATTAATTAAGCTTCTAAGAATTTGTTAGTGGATCGAGGCTATTTGACTAGAATCTATAAGAATTTGTAATTAGTTATAATCAATGCATATATTTGATTATAAACTCCTAGAATTTATTTGTAGAGAGTAAGAATGATAAAGTCATCGTTAGGGTTTTAATGTAGAATGATGTTATACAGTAAAAACAACAAATTTTACATAAAAAATGGATTAACTTATAACCTTTCCTGCATTAAAGAAAAAGGGTTTTTATTAAATATCAATGAAGAATTAAAACTTGCACACACTTACAATATGATTGTAGACTTAAAATATAATTGTAGTATCATAATAATATTATTTAAGAGGCATTGCATGTATCTCACTACTAAGACTTATGACACACCTAAATATATATTTAAACCAAGCTTGGTTCTCTTTGGTTTGGATCTTCTTCTTGTAGATCTTGCTAACTCGTGGTCTTTATAGAGTTCTTATTTATTTTCTCTCTAAAAAACTTGCCAACTAAAATATAACCTTCTATCTATCTCTTCAAAATGATTCTCATTGTGATATAGGTATGAAAAATAAGACTTTGTTGATGGTGAAAAATGTCACATCAACGAATCAATCCTTTTTTCTAACATGAAGGTTAAGGCAGAATCGTACTAGTCTAATAATAAGGGTCCTAAGAATAAACTTGATTCCAAAGATGTGTAGAAGGGTTTTTTAAATGACATGGAAAAAATAAGCAACTTAAATGTTGTCCAATGCTCAATTAATATTTAAAAATCAAATATCACTTGAAATATAAAAAATAAAAGAAATTAAAACTGTATAATCTAACCTATCCAATAGAGAAAGCCTGCAAATCATACAATCTCTTAAAGAAAAGATCTTTGATTCTTATAATTATATTTTAATGAATTTTTTATAACTCTTTGATCTCTATTTCAAATCAAAATAAAATAAACTAAATAAACTCAAAGATAAATAAAATAACTAAAAATGAATACCAAAAAATGAAATAAAAGTGAAAGAAAACATAATTAAAATAAATCAACTAAATTACTTATCAAAAAAGAACTAATCTATAAATTAGAATGAATTAAGAAACAACATAGAAATGTAAATAAAATAACTTAACCTAATCTAATAATATTGATAAAAATATTTAAATAAGAGAAATAAACCAATCTAAACTAAATGAGAAAGAATCAAAATAATATACTTAACTCTAGTCAAAGTAATATTAAAACCTAAGTATGGAAAAAGACTAATATAATGACATAGAAATCTAATTAAAATAATAAGTAAATTTAATTAACTAGTTAATTCTACATAAAAAGAAAAACCATCTACTTAATTTATTACAAAATTATGTTTAATTGAAACAAACCAAGTAATTTAAATCAACTCTTTAATTTAAAACTTAAACAAACAAACAAGAACAAAATAAAGATCTTAAACAAATAAGACTTAAAAATAAGAAATCTAAATTAAGATGAAAACTAATTCATAATATAATTGATGAAAAACAATACATGAAAATGAAATAAAAGAAATGAAGTAAAGGAAATTATGAACTATAAGAAAAGAGTTAAAAATCTATTCTAATTTAATAAGAAATCAAAAATAAGGAGAAAAAAATATTAAAAAAAAGAAAGCAATGAGAATATGAGAGTGGAGTTATCTTAGAAATAACAACTTTAGTACAAATGGTCTTGAATAAAATAATAATTTAAAATTGAAGGATCAATAAATGTCTCATAAAGGTATTAATCATTGTTCGAGTGAAGTATTAGAGATTATGAGCATATGAATCCATAATTACAATCATCAGAAGATATTAAGATTGATAGAACTTGATATATTATCAATTTATAAACAAAACAAGAAACCTAGAGACACCTGTACTAGTGAAGAAAGTCATTTAACCATCAGAGAATGTATTGTCTGATCTATATGAAAAAACCTATATAATCTTAGACATCATTTGCACAGAGAGAGAATACGTTGAAACTTTAATAACTTTAGATCTCTTCAAGACTTGTTGCATTCCTCCTTTGTATTATGACTATGTTCTATTTATAAATTTATCTCTTTTAGAGATAATTATAAATTAATTTATAAATGACTTGTTAGTTAATTATTTTGTAACATTAATTGTAATGTCGCATTCATTTGATTGAGATAGTTGTTGAAGACCATTAGCCTATTTAATTTCTATAGGCTAATTTGGGTGATGGAAGATAATATTTGAGTGTCAAGTCACTATGCATGGGTTATTATTCACTATCACTGTTCATGGTGATGTGGTAGATGATATAGATGATGATGTAGTAGGTGATGTGGCTTGTGGGTGAGGTGGCATTGCCCATTGGGGATCTCACATGAAATGAAGTGCATGTGAATGAAGTGGGGTACACTAATCCACTAAGAGATAAGTTTTGTGTCTTTAGTGATCACATGACTTTATTATTTAAGGGAAAAGATAAATGGGTAGAAATGTGGTGCAATCCTTAAGAGGAATCATGATCTTTATAGGTGGGAGAAGATAAAAGATGTTTGGCACATCTCTTAGAAGATTGTGTGCACATGCTAGTAAATGACAAATGTTTACTATTACTAATTCCCTTCACATGTGTGAGTTAGGCACCATGTTTGGAAGAATATGGAAGTGGCGAAGATATTATCAAAAGTGATAGATATACTTTTGAGCCTTGCAGAAAATTACAAGCCTATGACCATTGGTCACTTTGTTGCCATGTGAAATGCCACATCCTATTTCCTTTCTCTTCATTATTCCTCTCTTTATCTCTCTCCTTTGTAAATTCTATTTATTATCATGTTCTCTCCTTTTCAAATATGAAATATTTTATTAAATGAAAAACCTCCATTTCAAAGTTTGAGCCTTGGTTAAACTTCTTCTCTACTATGAAGAAAACTCTTTGGATTACAAAGATTGGGAGGATGAAAAAACTCTTGGATTCTATTGTGAATTGAAGGATGAAAACACTCTTTTTATCTTGAGATTCAGAAGATGAAAAAACTCTTAGCCATTAAGGTGATTTTATTTAAATCATATTTGTGCCAGATATGATGTAAGAAGTTGTATTTATATGTATGCTTTAGTGTTTAAAAATATATTATTGTTGGATATTATCAATGTTGCATATTTCAGTTGTATGGTTGATTCATTTTGTATGCTTTAATAAGAAATACAAAACTTCCCTAATTTGTCCTAAAAGTGACATTACAATGGTATTAGAGTGAAGATCTGGCCAGTTTGGAGGGTATATTGAGTTGTTCATCATGGGATGATTATTGGGATTCTTAAAAGATGAGAAAAATGTTCCACATAAAATGGAAGTAATGTAGAGGGGCCAAGATAAAATGATCAGTTCACTTAAAAAGCATATAGATAGCATGAAAAATTACATTCCATACAAAACATTTTAGAATAAGGATGATACGATAAATGCAATCATGGAAAAAAAAACATTCATTATATGAAAAAGAATGTAGATGTTGAATCATAGAAGAGGTGAAGATAGAAGAAAAATAATATGTGAAATAAAATGAAAGGAAAAAAATCTTGGAAGAATCTACCATATAGATAGAAGGTATGAAAATTGATAACTTAATGACTGCTAATGACTACATATATTAGCAAGAAGATTCAGATACACAAGCGGTTTGTAAGCATCGCATGAAAGAACTCCAAATACAAATTGAAGTGGAACATAATGAATAATAATTGAAATTGTTATAAGAATTTTAAAAATATGTGCTTATTCAAGGAAGACCCATCATTTTCCAATGATTGAGTCCATGGTACATAATGATGATTTACATATGAGTGAAGAAAGTATCTAAGTAGAGTTGAAAGCATTGGACGTGGAGGTTGTGCATGCAAGTGCACATAAAGATAATGGTATTTTGGTTTATATTCTTCTCTATTAGGACAAAAACCTTGAGAGTGCAGATTAAAAAAGGACAAAAATTTGATTCACCATTGAGGTGATTATATTCAAAAATTACTTTTGTGCCAGATATTATGGACTAATTTACGTATGTGTTGCTCCAATTCATCATTTAATGTAAGAGTTTGTTGTTTATTAGAATTATATGTATAATTTTTATGTATAATCTTGATATTTACAGCTATGTTTTGCATTGGTTATATGAGTATTTAAATAATATATAGTTTTGGAAAAGGAATAATTTTTATTTTTTTTTCTAATTTGTACAAAAAAGCACATTACAGTGTTATCAGATTTGGTGATCTTGATATTCTATTTGGGAAGCTAACCCTTCTGTATATCTTTAGAGTAGAGATGATTTTTAGTTTCATGTTAGTGATGAAAACTTGTAGGTTATCTGAACTAGGAACATGGATTGGTGACAAGACCCACATTTTGATGCAAGAAATAAGAAATAGATCCTATAGAAAAGTTGGAGATGAGAATAAAAAATGAGAAGGTGAACTATGAATGAGAGGCCACACAAGTTATATTTTGGTATCATGTATGACCTGATAATTTCAAATATAAAGTTTCCATGATGGTAGCATTGGTTTTGGAGGTTGCATATGAAAAGTGCACACAAGGAGATGATTGTAGAGGTTCAACCATATGAAGAAGCTAAAATCTAAGATATGGTGGAGAAGAAATCAGCCATGAGTATTGTAGAAACTGGGCCATTTGTAAGCCATAGTAGAGAGGTAGGTAAATTTGAAGGTGTTATTATTCTTACAAATAAAGACAATTTAGAAATTTTGTTTTGTGGTCAGGAAAGTCACTTTACAGATATAGATTAGAGGCCTTTATAACTAAAATTTTTGAAAGGTCAATTATTAGTTTTAGAAGAGAAAGTTGTGAAGCTTTGACAAGTATTGATAACATAGACAACTTCATTGGATACCTCTTTTCGAAGGCTCAAGTTGAGATGGAGAGAGTGTTTTCTATAACATCACTTCATGCATGGTTTTCAGTTCTTATTATATTAGAGTAGCACAAAAATAGACAAATATATCAAAAGGATATGCGAGGTTTGGGAAATGAAAATCACCATAATTGGTGTGACCATAGCTTTTAGAATCATCAAGTGAATCAGACTGCTTGAGGACAAGCAATCTTTGGGAATGGAGGATGTAATGTCCCCTTCCTCTGAGTGAGACAATTACTAAAGATCATTAGCCTATTTAATTCCCATATTTAATATTAGGTGATGAAAGAAAATATTTGAGTGCTAAGTCACTATTCACATAGGAACTATTTATGGATTACTATTCACTATCAATATTCATGGTGATTTGGTAGATGATTTAGATGATGATGTAATAGATGATGTGGGTTGTGGGTGAGGTGGCATGGCCCACTGGAAATATTTTATGAGATCAAGTTCATGTGAATAGAGTTGGGAATTATAATCCTCCAAGAGACAAAAATTATGTCTTCAGTCATAACATGACTTTATTCTTTAGGGGAAAAGATAAAGGGATAAAATTGTGGTACAATCCCTAGGAGGAATCATGATCATGGTAGGTGGGAGAAAATAAAAGGTGTTTGGGACATCTCTTTAAAGATTGTGTGAAAATTATAGTAAATGATAAAGGTTTACTATTGTTGGTTCCCTTCACATGTATGAGTGAGATGCCATGTTTGGAAGCTTATGGAAGTGGATATGATATTGTCAAAATTGAGAGATATACTTTTGACTCTTGCACAAGATTATAATCTTATGACTATTGGTAAATTTTTCCCCATGTGAAATGCTATTCCCCATTTCCTCTCTCCTCATTATTCCTCTCTTTCTATCTCTCCTTTATATATTGTATATGTTATCATGTTATCTCCTTTATAAATATAAATCTTTTTGTTCTATAAAAACCCCCATTTTAGAGTTTGAGCCTTGGTTTAACTTAGTTTTTCTTAGGATGAAAACCCTTTGGAGTGAAGATATTAGGAGGATTAAAACCCTATTAGTTTCTATTTTGGATTAAAGGACAAAAACCCTTTTGTTCACTTGAGGTTTGGAGGATGAAAATCCTCCTAGCCATTAAGTTGATTTTTTTTAGGAATCACATTTGTGCAATAATTGATGTAAGAAGTTGTTGTATTTATATGCATGCTTATGTGTATGAAAATATATTATAGTTAGATATTATAAATGTTGCATATCTTAGTTGTATGGTTGATTCCTTTTGTATGCTTTACTTGAAAATCCAAAATCGTTATTTTTTGAGTTTTTAGTGATTTTTTTTATCTACTACGGTTTTCTCCTTGCACACCATTGAGTCGGCCCTTGGTTCTTTTCTTGACTAGACTTTTATCATACCACAGCCTTAGGCATCTATGAGACTTAGAATTTATTTTTGTTTAGGGTTTCTCAGCAAGGCCAACTTTTATAATGTCTTCTCCCCATTCTTTCTTGGCTATTTTAGCTATAGAGAAGAATAGAGGAACATCAAGAAATGGTCCCCTACAAACACCCATGGAAGTTTGTCCCAAAGGTTTACCATGAGTTAATTCTTTGGAACATGATATTATATTGCCTATTCTTGAATTTAATTTTTCATGTCAATGGTTAGAGTAGTTTTATTTAATAGGATATTTTGTTGAGAGAATCCCATTTGAAAGTATGCTACAATATTGGGTTTAAATTCACTACGAGTCTCATGAAATTAAGTTGGAAAGTGTCCATAACATGACTAATGGTATCTTTCTCTTTCACTTTTCTAATGCATCTCATGCTGGAGGAATCATCCATAGATTTTCCACTTGGTATGTTAGGAACTTGCTTATGGTTATCTCCCCCTGGACATGAGACTTTGTAGTCTAAGAGAACTTCTCTCTTAAATTCCTAGTTTGGGTAGAATTTTTAGGCCTCCCACTCCTATGTTGGTACTTTTTACACCAAATAGTATCCTCCATAGGCCATATAGTTTGTCATGAACAAAGTTAGTTCTACTCTACCAAACTGTAAAAAAAACGTTTACGTAGAAGTAGACCTCTCCTAGGACACCAAAAAGTTTGTGGAAATACAATTTAGGGATATAAGGCACTCTTAGCAAGTCCTATATATCAACTTACCTAACACTTATTTCCATTACTAAGACAAAAAAATATAAGATATAGGATTATCCCCTTTACTTGGCTCATAATAATATGTCCAATCACTTAGCCTCTCCCCCCAAGCCCTGTCTTGAAGCTAAAAAGACATTAGTTGAGGAAGGTTGGATTATGATTGGGAAGAAGAACACTCACACCAAAGCTACAAAATTAACTACTAATCCTAAAGGAGGAAATTCATATTAAAGCAATGGACCACAAGAGCATGCTCTTATTGTTAAAGATCCCTCACCAATTGAACCCCTAAAATTGGAAGATAAGCCCAGGGTGTTCAACTCTCCTCTAGTTGATAATGTTTTATCCCAAGGTTTTGAGGCCTCTATGCCCAGTTGTTTAGACTCACATCGAACCACTCTTCCACTTCCTACTTGATGGGATATGCCCAAATTCTCTTGTATCCCTCCTTAAAAGATTAATGAGGTAGAGGAAGGAGAGTTTTTGGCTGACCCTAACTTGAGGAAATAATAGAAGTTCTTAAGTGCCAATAGTAGGCACTTTATACAGAATCAATATGATGTCCTATAAGAGCTAGACTCAAAGGACATATCCTTTGACACCCATCATCTATTAATTGCTTTTCATAGTATGTTTGAGGTCTCATAGACACAAAATACAAGTTTATTATACATGATTTTAGAAGGAAGTTTCTTGATATGGACATTCTCTGTCTATAAGAAGTCAAGGTTGCAGATTTTTTATTAATGAATGTCAGTAATTCCATCTAACATGATATTATCATTCTTCATAACAACCATGTCATAGGATGTGAAGGGGTGCTCACATTCCTTTCTCCAAGGTGGTGGCCACACTTAGTGTAATCTAGTGTGAATGCCACCAACCAGTTAGTTTGGGCTCTTTTTAGCATTGAAATCCACTCCTTTGGATTTATTAATATTTATGCCTCAAATGATGCTTTGGAGCATACCCATTTATGGCAATGGATAGTGGATGATCTCCTTGATGTCCATTGGGTATTATGTGGCGAATTTAATATGGTGGTATTTCCCAAGGATAAAATGGGCCACTTAACTATGAGGTCAAAAAATGGTGAAAGGGAGTCATGGTTTTACATGTACACTAAATGGGGCCTTTATGACCCCAATTTAACACACTAACATGTAGATATATTTTGGCACACCTAGAGTAACTTCAGGGAAGGCCCTGCTCATATTCTAAAGCATCTAGATAGAGCAATGATGTCCACCCAACTATACCTATCCTTTCATAATGTATTTTTTCCTCTAGTGTAGGTGCTCCTAGATTTTGGGCTTTCCAATCACCCTCCCATCCACCTTCATTTGACATGACAGTTCATGAAACCCAAAGTCTAAGAAATGCAATTCTTACTTATCTCCTCCTTGCTCAAGCATGGGCCCATGATGGCACACATTAGGAGAGTTTGGAATTTAGATCCACATCATTCCCACGAGTCTGGTTGAATTATATAGTGGGATGTTGCCATCAGAAGGACCTGTCACTTTCTATGGATCTATGGCTTCCAACATGACAAAATTTGGAGACACACTTACTCTAGTACTACCTCAGAGCTGAGTTGTGCATCTCTAGCTCTATAAATAATATTTTTAATGAGATATTATAGGTGAGAGTTACATCCTTAAGGAACTTAATTCATATTGTAGACAACTACAATGCCCATGGAACCCAAGTCAAAGCTAGGCTTTATTGGCTTAAAATAGGGGACAAATATTCTAAGGAGTTATTTCAATAATTTCAAGGCAAAAACTCAAAGAAACAAATAAAATTCATTGATGAGGCTAGTAATAGACTCACATAGACTCCATAGATTGTACAAGCTTTTCTCTGCCATTATAATCAAGTTTTCAAAGCTCAAGTATCTTTAGCTGAGTGTGAAACTACCCTTCAGCAATGCCATTTAGTGGTGCCATGTAAATTCACTCTTTCCCAGTGGGTGATTTGTGATAGGCCCCTCACTATTGATGATTTACATGAAGAAGTGTCTCAGATGGATAATGGCAAAGCCCCTAGAATTAATGGTTTCTCCTGTGAATTCTACAAAACTCTTTGGGATATTATGGGTAGTGATTTTCATAAGGTTTATCAAGAAGTGTTTCACGCACATTCACTGAGTAAAAATATAAATAAAGGAAATATCAAATTTACACTTAAGCAGGGAGATCCTAAGTTGATATGAAACTAGAAACCCATCACCCACCTAAATGTTTCTTATAAAATTATTTCTAATGTTCTAGCAATCTAGATGCGTAATATGATACCTCTCATTATGCATCTGAAAAAATGGGCTTCATCAAAATATATTATATCTTGGATAACATCATTATCATCTTAGAAAGGGATGGATTGGGTTAGACAATCTAAGCAACAAGCTATATTCATCAAAATTAACTCTTAAAAATCTTATGATCACATCAAATGGCCTTTTAGCTTAGTAACACTTCAAGATTTAGGTTTTAGCCCATCTTCATTCAAAGCATTTAGATTTTTTTCTCTGATGCCTCAGTTATCCTCTCTATTAATGGAGTTACCTCTGATCAATTTATCTTATTTCATTCCATTCCTTAAGGGTTCCCTCTGGATACCACCTTATGTGTTCTTGTAGCTAAGGGTTTTGGATATATTCTTAGCAATTCCCAATCTAGTGGCCTTATTAATGGAATTTATCTCACTCTTGATGTAGCTAATTCACATGAAGATATGCAATTGCTTAATGACCACTTTGTTAATGAATCCTTCCTTACCCTCATTGAAGATGAAGTCATTGTGGAAAATGCATTACAGTGTCTTGACACCTTTCTAGCCTCTAGATCTTGTATCCAATGGCATAAAACTCATTGCTATAGACTGTACCTCCCTCTATTAGCATGGGCTGCTAAATTTGGTTGGAAGTGGATCCAACATGATGAAATATTTAAATTCCTTGGCATCCTTTTTGTTTGTGATTCTTTTCCACATTTACTATGGAAATATGTTGTTGATAGAGTTTCTAAGAATATAGATTATTCGGTGACCAAGTCTCTTTTATTGGCAAGAAAATTTCAAATCTGCTAAAAAATTATTACATCCACCCATGTGTACTACTCGTCATGCTAGGTACCTTCCAAAAAATCTTACCAAAAGTTGGATAAATTTCTCAAATATTTTGCTTAGATGAATTCCCCATAAGGTAAAGGATTACATAAGGTAGCTTGGAAATATTGATGCATCATGTATGAAGCAAGAGGGATGAGACACATTGACATAGCTCAGCAAGGAAATTCTATATGCACCAAATGGATTGTGTGGGCCATTGAGAGCCTATTATCTTAGATGGTGTTATTTAGACACTGTATCTCCTCAGGCTTGTCTAAGGGAAAGAAAGCTTGGAAGGGCTCGTATTTCAAATTTTCTCTTCATCTAGTCTCTCATCTAGATCAGTAGGTCCTTTGTGGCCAAAAGCATCTAGAAGGCTTGGGAAAAGATTAAACCATGGCTGCTTTGGAATGGCTCCAATTTTTTTAATAGGCTCTCTGCTAACTCCGACTCTATTTGGTGGTCTATTATTTTTTCTTGTAATGAAGTTCTCTTGGAAAAATTCCCTTGGATCAATTCCCTCAAGATTTATCATAGAGGACTTCATTCTGTCTAGTATATATTATATAGGTATTCTAACTCTTAGCTATCTGGGGAGGAGGCAAAAGCTAAACTTTAGTTAGCTAATGCAAACTAGGAATCCTATAAAGAGATTCTCAATGCCATCTTAGCTTCCAAGTTCTATAAAATCTCAAACCATTCCACTTGGCCATGGTGGAAGGATTGGAAATGGTATGTTGAGACTCCTTTCCATAATTACACTCCTCAGCTTGGCTATGCATGTCTCACCCCCCATTTTCCCATGGTTGACAAACTTAATGCTTTTTGGGGGCTGCACTTATATATTAAACATGGAGATTTGACTTCAAAACTATTTTGGGGATTGTGTGGAGCCTCAGATTGCTTATTTTGCTTGGTGTATGCTACGCCAGGGCTTACCTATTGGCAAAAGACTCATTTAGCTTAGTATCAACCTACCTACTTACCCCTTCTATGGCCACTTGAGATGTTTCCTCATCTCTTTTAGTACTATTCTATATCTCAAAGGGTCTAGAATTGGATCCATGATATTTTTAGGCTTTTCTAGCCCAAATTATTCCTTTGGTAGCATATCCTTCTTGGAAACAAACCTGTAATGCCCTTTAAATACACGCAAGTGTGGCATCTTTTAGACTAGAGATTCTCTTCTAGATTTGGAAAGAATGAAATAATTATATGTTTAATCATGCTTATAATTATTTTAATGTTTCTACTTTAAACAAATCTTCTATCATCTCTAATGTTCTTTTACAAATTCAAGTCCAAGCTAATAAGGTGGCTATGGAGTTTGGGTATCTTCAGGATCTACTCTCCCATTGGAGAGATGCTCCTTATACTATGGCTCAGGTTCCACCTTATCCAATCAAGGAGATTAAATTGGATGATAGAGTACATTAGTCTTCTTGTGGTTAGAATCATCACATCCATTCCAGTTTCCTCTCTTACATCATTACCTTGTATTAATTTGTTTCCCCTCCTGGGTAGCAGTGAGGGTGGTAGCTAGCACTTCCTTCCCCTACTATGTCAGATAGATAGGGTGATCCTCCTTATCCACACCTAGTTTTTTGGGGGTACCACTTGGAGGCCATGTTGACATGATAGATAAATTCCCTAGTCTCTCTTTGGATATCTCACCCACTTGGACACAAGCAGATGATGATACGTACATCACCCAAGTTACTGACTGAGAGCCTATTACAAATGATAATGATTTGCCAATCTCAAGCTAGGGTTCTGATGATATGGATCTGCCACCTTCTGGCCTTACTCTTACTACATAAAATTTATCTACTTTTATGAATTTATGGCTTAGTGACTTGTTTCTAGGCTTTGCCTAGATTATGATACTTTTGATTTTCCTCTTAGGCTCTACCTTGTGTGTCATGGCATGCTGTCATACTGCCTTTTTTTAATGAATTATTTTCATAATTGTTTTATATTAATACATAGATATATTTCATTAAAAAAATCCAAAATTGCTATAATTTGTCATAAAAGGGACATTTTATTAAATATCTTTTAAAAGTCAATTAGTCAACTTAACATAAATTTATAAGGTATACTTTAGTAAAGTTTAAATAGACCAAACCAATTAAATAATAGATCAAAAACAAACTTTAATGGGTGGGTCCCCATGACTCATAATAATATGATTTAAATAAACATTTAATAAACATGACATCCATACTAAATACTAAAAAATAAATAAAATTAAATATTTAAAATGTCAAATATTATAAACATTTTCATAATATTTTTAATAAAACAAACATATCACTATGAAAAAAAAAGTAATGTCACTTCTATCAAAACTAACATAACTATCCAATATTTTCACATATAAAAAATATCAAAGAATTCCCAATAGATAATCAAGTACCAAGTTTCAAATAAAACATAATTTAAAACATAGTTTACTTATCAAAATTTGAAACCCATTCAATCAAAGGAGCTCCCCTATTAGTCAAATATTCAATATAATCCACTGAGTTGGTATAAAAATTAATCAACTTTGTGCCTTTTTTATCATCCACTTCCAAATTGATCTTTTTAACCATTATCGTTATCAATGGTTGAGGCTATAGGGTTACTTACACGATTTCCATTAGAAGGATATGGCCTACCATGTTTAGGTTCGATTTGTACAAACTAATCAAGAGATAATGTAATATAATATTCAATTCTATTTTCAAGTTGAAATGAGGGAAGCCAAGTATTAATTGGTACAAGTGAATGATGGTGCAGTTTTAGAGTCAAAACAAGCACATTTTTAAAAGTGTGTTAAGGTAAATTAAAACCCATATCTATCTCCAAATTGCATACCAGAGAAGATATGAAATGAATTAATCAAACATTCAAAAAATAAACATAAACATGCACATAATAGGAGACAGTAGATTTAACGTGATTCACCCAAGATGGGCTACATCCACCAAACTTGTCTAGTATATTAATTCTATCAATACAAGGGATAAACAAAATCTTATAACAAACCCTTTTACACCTCTCTACCTTCTATGCCTCCTCTATGTGTAAAATATATATTTTTTTTTTCTAATCTCATACATCTCAGCCATATATCAATACATTTTAAGGTAAACATAACTTAACATAAACTCTACCATCAAAGCTAGAAACCTTTAATTAATTTCCCAAAATTACTATAAAATTAAAATTTAACATGACAATTTTAATAAAAAAATTATTTTGGGTTCGCATGGGAGGTTCCCCTCTCGCAACGCCCCACACCATCAGGGATTCAAAGAATGGGATCCAAACTCAGCTAGAATAATATCAAAATTTTAACCTCTAATCCTAGAGGACAATCAGGCTCCACACCTAATAATTTCACACTTGAAGATTGATTGTAGCAACTCAACCACTACTGCATCCATTATACTATATGGACCTAGACAAGTTTCTTAATTTAATTGTCATCCATGAAAACCAATTAAAGCTAAAAAATATTCAACTTATCTCTTGTAATTACCTTTTTCATCATATCCATATCATTTTCACTATTATGTATCTTCTCCAATTTTAGTTGCTCTTCTTATATCATTAAATGAATGAAATGATACCCCAATTGAATGTGTTTTGTCCTGGAGTGAAAAGGTGGGTTTTTTGCTAGATAGATTACACTCTGATTGTCACTATATAGTGTACATCTTTCTTGACTATGTCCTAAATCTTCCATCAATCTCTATAAACAAATTTTTTCCTTTCTTACTTATGTAACAACAACATATTCAACCTCTATGGTTGAAAGTGCCATAACCTTCTATAACCGTGATACCCAACTAACTATTGTACCACCTACTATAAACATATACCTTATAGTGCTTATTCTACCATCCAAGTCACCTTCCATATCTTAGTCAACATATCTTTATTATGTCACATCTGATCCACCATAACTTAACATTATATCTATGGTCCCTCTAAAGTAATGAAGTATCCATTTTACTACCTTTCAATGTTTCTTTCCTGGATCAGGCATGAACCTACTCACCACTCCCACTTCATGTGTAATTTATGGCCTTCACACCATTACATATATTAAACTTCCAACTATTGATGAGTATGGAATTTTAGACAACATTGTATTTTCTTCTTGTGTTTTAGGATATTTTTTTTGTTAAATTAAAGTGTGCAGCCAAAGGTGTCCCAACTAGTTTTTCATCCTACATATTAAATATTTCCAACATTTATTTGATTTCTCTTTGTGATAATTATAGATTCATATTCTTTCTATCTCTAGTTATCCACATACCAAGGATTTGTTTGGCTAGACTTAGATCCTTCATAAAAAAACAATTATTTAACTGTTTCTTGAGTACATTAATAATGTGCATGTTGGAACTAGCTACAAGCATATCATATACATATAAAAGTAAAATAATATAGCTACCATTTAAAAATATTTTCAAATATACACAATGGTCTAAATGGAATCTACAATAACCCTATTTTATCATAAAATTGTCAAACTTAATATACCATTGTCTTAGAGCTTGTTCTAGGACATACAAGCTCTTATTTAATTTGCACACCAAATTCTCATGAACATTGAATTCATAACCTTATGGCTGATCCATATATATTTCCTCCTTTAAATCCCCATAAAGGAAATTAGTATTTACATCTAATTATTATAAGTGTAAATATTCAATAACTACTAAGCTCAAAATAGTTCTAATTAAAGTCATTTTAACAAATGGAGACAATATCTCATCAAAGTCTATACCTCTCTTTTGTGAAAAACCTTTAACCACCATTTTGACCTTGAATTTATTTTTACCTATATTCTTCTCCTTTATAATATATACACATTTATTTTACAATGCCATCTTTACTTTAGGAAGCTCTACAAAATCCCATGTCTAGTTTTCTATTAGAGCATCATACTCCTCATCCATATCTTGTTCCCACTTATCTTTGGCATCAATCTACATTGATTCTTCATATATTTCTGGTTCACCACCATTAGTAAATAATAAATAATATAAATAAGGAGACAAATGATTAGGTTTTATAATTTATCTTGCAGATCTTCTAATAGGGATTTGAGGTACCTTTTCCTCTTACACATTTTGATTAGGAACCTTTGTAACATGTTTCTCTATAATGTCTTCTAATACTATATATTCCTTTTTTTATTCTTGTTGCTAACTTTCCTACAATTGGTCCCTGTACATGACTTTTTCATTGAGCATAACATCTCTACTCTTGATTATTTTTTTATCTTCCATATTTCACAACCAGAATCCAAAGTCATGAGTTCCATAACCAATAAATGTGCATTTTTGAGACTTAGCTTCTAATTGATTCCTATGATCTTTGTCAATATAATAAAATGCCTCACAACTATAAAATCTTAGAAAATAATAATTTAACTTCTTTCCCATCCATGCCTACTCTATTATTACACAATCCAAATCACTTTAAGGTCCTCTATTTATCAGATAAATTATTGTAGTTACAACATCTACCCAAAACTATAAAAGCAAACTTACATGCAATCTTATGCATCTGACATGCTCCATAATAGTCCTATTAATTATTTATAACACACCATTATATTGTGGTGTTCTTGGAACTATTTTTTGTCTATAAATTCCACTTTTTGAACAGTAATTATTCAAAATGTTACTACAATACTCATCTCCATTATCTAATCTAAGACATTATAGTTTTAAACCCATTTTATTCTTAACTAAATCTTTCCATTTATTGAATGATCAAAACCATCAAACTTAATATTTATATATTATACCCAAACCTTCCTGTTTTCATCATCAATAAGTGTAACACAATAATATGAACCACCAAGTGAAGATACCTGAGCTAGTACCCATATATCCGTATGCACAAGATCTCACTTTTGCTTCTTCTTAGTTGGCCCAACCCTGAGAAACCTTACACCTTTTTGTTTCCCATATACACAATACTAACAAAAGTCTCGATATAATTCTTTTATACTTGGTAATTTATCTTTTACATATAGGGTCTTCATTCCCTTTTCACTCATGTGGCCAAGTCTATAATGCCATAAAGCTGCATCTTTATCTATTACAACTACATCACAAGATGAATTAACATTATTTTTAGACAAATATAAAGTGATTAATTTATTAGCTTTTCTAACCACTAAATAACCCTTTGTAATCTTCCATTATTTGGCTATAAATGTGACCATACAACCCTCACTACCCAGCGACCCTATAGAAATCAGATTTCTCCTCAAGCTTGGAACATGCTTGACATTATTCAGCACCCAAGTGTTTCCATTAATTAATTTAACCTAAACACATTATTTTCCAATAATGCTATAGGGTTCATCATCACCAAGGTAAACATTCCCTTAATTATCTTGAACATAATCTATAAAATAATGTCTATGATGGGTATCATGAAAAGAAGCACCTAAATATAAAACCCAAGCTTCAACAATATTATCCAAAGAAAGTTTAATAACATCTTGTAATACATCACCTATTACACTTTCTTATCTATTACCTTTCTATTTTTCCTTACCTGATTTATCCTTTCAAAACCAACACTCTTTCTTTGTGTGTCCGGGCTTGTCATAGTTCCAACATTCCATCTTACCTCCTGATTTAGATATTGCACCACCTTTTGATTTTCCATTGTTTCCTCTTCCTCTATTATTCTTCCTTTCTCTATTCTCCACTATTAATGAATTTCTATATATGGATGTTTCACTTATTCTTTGCTTTGCATTTCCTCGGTTATGATAACACCCATCATATCTTCAAACTTTAGTTTAACATTTTTAGACACAGAGTTGCTTACTACAATTACCAAGATATTCCAATTTTTAGGCAAGGAACAAAGAATAAGAAAAGGTCTAACTTCATCATCAAATTCAATATTTATGGAATGTAACTAACTAGTAAACATGTTAAACTCATTTAAATGATCTGGTACTGAATCATTTTTAGACATTTTCATATTAAACAATTTTTTAATCAAAAATATTTTATTTAAGGTAGAGGGTTTTTCATATAACTTCCCTAATATGTTCATAAGACCCTTTTTTGTCTTTTCTTGCGATATGTTGAATGCCATAAAAAATGCAAGGCATAACCTTATAGTTCCAAGGGATTTTCGATCCAATAGTTCTCATTATTTATCTGATATTGTTGATGGCTTCTTAGCTTGCCTTCCCAATGATAAATAAAGGTCCTTCTGGTAAAGGTAATCCTCCATCTATAGATTCCACATTCCAAAGTTATGTCTATTGAACTTCTCCACCTTAGATTTATTTTCATCTACCATAGCTCATAGTCAAGGTCAAACCCTTTTCTTCATGTGATTTAAAATTATGACAATAAAACCTTTACTTTGATGCCACTTGTTTGGATAAATTAAAACCCAGATCTATCCCCAAGTTGGATACAAGAAAAACTATGAAATAAATTAATCAAACATTTATAAAATAAACATAAACATGCACATAACAGGAGATGCTAGATTTAGCATGGTTCACCCAAGATGGGATAAATCCACCAAACTTATCTAGTATATTATTTCTAGCTATACAAGGGAGAAACAAAATCCTGTAATGAAACTTGTTATACCTCTCTACCTTTTCCACCTCCTCTCTATGTACAATATTTTATTTTTTTCACACTCATATATCTCAGCCATATATCAATCTATTTTAGGGTAAAAATGCCTAAACATAATCTCTACTATTAGATCTAGAAACCTTTAATTAATGGTCTAGATTGAATATGAAATTATAATTTAACAAGACAATTTTAATAAAAAAATTTTCCAGGGCACCATCAGGGATTCAAAGAATGGGATCAAAACTCAACTAAAATAACATCAAAATTTTAACCTCTAATCCTATATGACAATTAGACTCCACACCTAACAAAGTGGAAGTTTTGGAGTATTATTTTTGATAGATTGTAAAGTAATATGCATATGTTTGGAATGTGCATTTTGGGTACCTCATCCACAAGGATGATATATTCCATATACCCTTGTCAACCCTCTGCTACCTTGAAAAGTTAAAGGACTAGTAGGTAATGAATCAAACTATTTTAAAAGGTATGATAAGTGGCATAAGAATGAATGGACACTCAATTTCTATAGTTAAATGGCATAGGGAAAGTATGAAAAACCCTATTGCCCTGAAATAATTGTTCTCAAGAACTACCCTGTGAAGGAGTCTGCTCACTATGTTGATCTTCAATCTGACCCCATACTTTTATGTCAGAATGATTTGAGTTCAATGTATAAATTTATATCTTTATATACTAAAATAAAAAAAAACATCATTCAAGACCAAATTGAATATATTGAAAGTCCATTTCATGTCTATATAGATTACCATATGTTTAAAACCATCAAAATCAAATAAACCACAAATATTACTAAATGTCAAGTAATAATAAAAGGATAAAAATATATGAATTAAAATCTATATAATCCTTATCTCAATGAAATTATTATATTTATATCCACCAAATATGATAATACAAATTGATATTGATTTTACCACTAAATAATATTGATTTAATAGAAGCTCAAAATTTTTGATAATGAGACAAACACTTAATATCCATTAATGATACACTAATAAGGTTGCCAAGATTTGAAATTTATTTTTCATATATCATACATCAATAAAATCAATCAATTGATAAAACCTTAACAAAATGTACCTCAAAAAAGCTAAAACATGCCATAGTCAAAATAACAACAAGGTTGTCTTCACATGCCAACAATGACTAGAGAAATAATACTATACATTGAATAAAACCCTTTAAATAATGTTTTAAGAAAAATATATAAGTTTGGAATTGGAATAAGATATAACCAAATATTTTAAAATATGCAATCCCTGACAACATATACCATTTGATCTGATGTTAGAAAAACCCTAATTAAAGAATTGTGTAGATGAAATTAAAATAGTTGTTTTAAATGAGTGCAAACTCGTCATTATTCCACAAATATTATGACTATTTATGAATCTTAAAATAAAAATTCTCCCATATTATGACATAACCATGTATATTCAAAATTATAAATTTAACATATGAGACAATCATGCAAATAAATTGATAAAAATTTCATTCAAATACACACAAAACACTAATGAGATTATTAAAATAAGAAAGAATGCATCATAATCTAAATTATTTTTTCAAGGTTTTCAACTAATTCATACATAGTGATAAATAGGAAAGACCCAATTACATACATTTTTATAACTTCAAAAGAATTTATTGTGTATGATAAAAATCACAAACAAGTCTTCTTTAAAATCATCACTTTATTTTATCAACAAAATGATCTAAATAATCTCTATTAACCCAATATTGAATTCATTCTCAATAAAACCAATATATTCTTGTATATATAACTGAATATTTAAAACCTCCTTGATTAAAATACTAAGAGAATAAAAACACACAATCTTTTCTCAAAAATGAGTCTGACACCACTTACACATTAATAAAACTATATCTAAGTTTCTAATGAAATAATCTAACTAAAACATGACTACCACCAAAGTCATAATACCCAAATGATCAATTTATTCTTCTTATCAGACTATAAGATCAAACTGCATGCAATTATTTTGACTTTGAAACACCGTATATTGATAAATAAAAATGGTAACCGAATCCTAAAATGAACTAATGCTCAACCAAACCATGTAAGATAGTTTCAAGACCATTATGTCCTTTTTAAACAAAGAATGCATGAAAAAATTACTCAGGAAATTATTCTATGTAAAATATTCCTCAACAAGCTAGAATTTAGAAAACCTTGGTTAAATCATTAAATTTAATTAAAATTAGGTTAAACATTCCAAATGTTTAAAAATAATGACATTATACTTCAATCTTATGATGAATATTATTTAAAAGTAATTCAATCTAATAAAAATATAACTAGAACATAGACCATGACCATGTAATACATTTCCACTTTTCAAACCAAATCTTCAAAAATATTTATTCAATGAAGCTAATAACTACACATACCTTGACAAATCTTGTAAAATGCTCCCAAAATATCTCTATATTTCCTCAAGTCCTATAAAACACATCTAATAAGAGCTTTGCTTCCGCAATGGTCTTGAGATGGAATGAAACAAAAAACCAAAAAAATAACACTTATATTTCCTTAATTTCCATTTACTTGTTGAGATGATGTCTAAATTTTACATTGGTTTTTAACAATCTACCAACTTACTATCTCAGTATGACAAAGTTAGAGGATTACTAATCAATTTATTATTCTACTTACATGGTCACAAATGAACCACTAAATACATATTCTAAGTCAAGTACCTAAAACTTAATGCACACAATCCTATGAATATGCCACTTCAAGTCTCAATACTATAAGCTATAAATTCTTTAGTGATCTTATTTATGGTGAATCAGGATTAAACTTTCAAGAATTTACTTCTAATTAATCACTTAATGATGGTTGATATTTAACTTAACTATGATCAACAACCATAATACCACATTCGAAGTAAACAAATCAAAATATATTACTAAATACATATGCCATATTAATATTACCTTCTATATAAAAGTAAAAGTGAAGCTAATATATACATCAATCCCAACTTGAATAAGATAAATGAACTAGATATACTACTTGAAAACACTTAGATAATTGGGGTCATGACTAATATGGATCAACTATACATACTTAATGGATTTCTTATCGTATGATATGGCTAGATAAGGTTCTAAAGCCTCCAACAAAAAACACCATATAACCCTAGCTAGGCCTATAATGTAATAATAAGTCAATATAATCTAGTTTTCACTAAGCCTTGTGGTGAAATTGGGGATAAACATAAAGAATAAACATTTAAAGTAAAAATATACTCAAGTCAATGTATAGGTAATCCTTAGCGGGGAGAGATAATACATTCATTAGTCATTACATGTACAAATGTATCTACCAAATAGAGGAATAAGAGTTAGGAATACTTATCTTGAAGATGAACCCATGGAGTCTCAACTTCTCCCTTGGCCAATAGTGGTTTGTAAGAGGTTGTTGTTTATTATTGAATAATTTAAGGATGGATAATGGACTATAGTCTAGCCAAAGACGGCCTAGTGAATCTCAAGATTTTACAAGATAAAAGATCTCCTCCAAGTATGAAACCCTAAGCAATGACTCCTCAAGTAGAATGGTGGAAATGCAGACCATAAAGAAGTGAAAATGACTGATTCTCTCTTTTGGAAGTGAAGTTAAAGGATTTATATATATCTTTGAATTACCCCTAATCCTTCATAGTATTTTAGTTGATGTAGTTATCCCAGACGACCTTATTAAGAAAAAAATAGTATCATTAGGTCTTGAACTAATTAGCTTGGGTTGACTCAGTCCTATAATATGCATTAATTCTATAATGAAGTTGACCCAATTAAATACATTTTATGGATGGTAAAAAATTGTTTTTATTAGGTAGGGGCTATTTGAGGTGGTGAGTTTCTAAGAGAAGAGTGTGAGCGAGGTGTCAAATCTTAGGGAAATATGTAGGATGGATTTATATTAGTTTTTAGGTGGTTGTAAATGGGACAAAAATATTGAAAAGCACTAAAGGTTCTGCCACCCCTTTGTTAATGCACACTTTAGCACATGCACATAGAGATATTGAGATTTGATAGGTTTTTACAAGAGATAAAACATCTATTATTAATAAAGTTTAAATATATTATGTGTATACATATGCCTCATTCGAATCTCATCATATGTCTACTATTATAACATGGGATGGTGCTTCAAAAAAGTAACATAACAAAAAACAACACTAAGCTAAATAAATTTTAGTATAAAGTAATAAGATAAATGAGAGGAAATAATTAAAAAATACATATTTGTACCTACCTTAGTGCTATAGAGTATAAATGATGTGAGATAAATGAAGAGGTGTATAATGTAGGGAACATGTGGTGAGCTTGTAAAAGAAGATAAAATTCAAAATTATTAAAAAAATGTGTGTGGTATGTAGAAATGTTTTCTATGATGTTATGATTACAGAATATCTTTCAGTGTGGAACAATAGTTAGTATAAACATAGTTATGAGGAAATTCAGAATTTAGTAGAAAATAATTGACAATTAAAGAATTTTAAGTTTTAAATATAAATAGGTTTAAAACTATTCATTTTGAATTTTTCTATTTTGAGAAAATAGAGCTCTGAGAGACCTAGACTAACACAAAGAGAAATTATGTTGAGGAGATGACATGTGCGAGGTAGGGGATGACTAGTGGTATTAGATGGTACAACTTAGGTAAAAAATGCATTAAATTTAAAATTTTGGTATATTTTATTCAAAATTAACGTAGTTGTGAAAAAATAGACATTAAGGGAAAAATGTGTAGTGAAATTTATCATAATAAATTTATAGGTTGAATATGAATTATGTGGTTCAATGGGTAGGAAGCTGTAGGTGACATAAATGTCAAAAGAATTAATGACATATAATGGGAAAATAACCATTGATTTTATATAAGGTTAAACATTACTCATTAGATTGAAATTTGATAGCATAATTTTATGGTTGAGCATGTATAATTCGTTTGACATTTGATAGCATTATTTAGTTTATGGTTGATTTCATAAGGTATGGCTGACCTAGTTGGGTGATAGGGCTAACATTGTATGAATTAGTTGACATAATTATGTAGTATAGTAAAAAATTTATGAGGTGGACAACTTAGTAGTTTATTAGGGCCAAGTTCATAGGAAGTGGATGACATAGTTAGATGATAAGGCTAAATTCATAAGACATGACTGACCTAATTAGGTGATAGGGAAGACTTCATAGAAGGTGGATGAATTAGTTAGGTGATAGGGTAGACTTCATCTAAAGTGGTCAATTGCATAATAAATGGGTAAGGAAATAATAAAAAGAGGTTGATGAAGTATTTAATTTTAAAATTCAATAGTTTTATATTGTTTTTTCATTATTTTTATGTTGATGTCTAATAGATTCTATATTTTTTTGCATTTTATAGAGACAATAAAGATTCTAGAATTTGGTTAATGCAACATGGCTATTAGATTTGTTGGAGAGACTATCAGTTGATGACTATACATAGTTAGCATCCTTATGATTTAGATGTATTATGGAGATGTGCATGATCCCTCTAAGTGTTGAATTAGTCATCATATTCCTTAGATCATAGGAGTGATTAACCAACACTTTCTAATGGGAAGTGGACGAGGATAAAATATAAATTAAAATTACATTAGAGTATATATGTGTTTCATTTAGATTGCCTATTGTAGGTACTCCTATGATTTTTGATGCCCTAGAGTCTAAGGTTGAGAGGTGAGCCTTATTCCTATGGGTAACTAACTTAGAGAGATATTTCATTAGATTATGTGTAAATTTATTTGATGTGCATATACCACCATATAGATCACCAAGATAATATTCATTAATTAGAGACGATCAAGACAATTGTTATTCATAAAATTGAGATGATAAGAGTTGAGAAGCTTGAGATATATTGAAACACATGGACAGAGTTTTAGATTTCATAGTGGAGATAACCTGAGATATCACATTGGATAGATATCAAATTGAAGAGTTTTGAAAAATCAAAGAAAGAGAAAGCATGAGCTTATTATAAATGGAAATTTGACATGTAATATTCACATTTTTAGTGAACATGTTTGGAATTTTGGGCACATGAGAGTGTTGGATGAAGAATAGAGCATGGTAATACTATGAATCATAATATAAGGACACATGTGATAAGTATATGATTTTGTCTTTTGTATAACATTTGTATGTATTCGGCCTTATAATCTTATTCATATATTATAAGAATGTGAAGAATCTTTCCTTTTGTATCTCAAAAGCTAGAATGTGAAGAGACAACATATTATAAAAGACTATATATAGTCCTTTAATATAATAGAATATAGTTATGATGTATTGATAGAGATTAATAGAATCATTTTTTTATGGTTTTCCTAATCTTATTTTATATATAATTAATGCACAGTGAGTACTTCGTTTTAATTTAATTGATTCTCAAATGCTATGTTGGCTATGTTCTATATTCTATTAGCAGCTATTTTATGCAAACTCTTGGGTGCATCTTTGTCTCTCATAGATGATATGTAATAATATACTCTCTTTTGAATCTTTTTGTAATATCCACTATGCAATATATTTCTATAATTAGTATGTTATGGAGTATTTATTGGAACCTATGCTAAAAATGGTATGGTGAGCATGGAACCTATTTCGATGAAATTTATTGAGATGGTTATTAGGGAAGAGAGATTTTTAGATAAGAGAATATAGAAATTTATATAATAATAAGTATAAAGAGCTAGAAATTTTTTAGAGGAGATTATCCAAGAACACTTCTATGGTGAAATATATGAAATTTTGGGTGTAAGTTGCCTAGATTGTTAGCTGCGTGGTTAGCTACATTAGAGTATTATTTATTCAGTCTGAGGAAAATAGAATTTATAGTATAGACTAAGGAAAAATTATAAATAATGTTCAACCTATATACCAATTGGTCTTGAGAAATATATTATTGGAAGAAAACTACAATTGATGACTATATTAATGAATGCACAATACAAGGATACATAGCTTTTGAGACTATGCAAGATTGATTTGTTCAAATAATAAGAGGGAAATTTTTACATTAACTACCTTTAATTATATAAATATTGGTTGTGCAAAAGGAAACTGTACCTACTCCAACCAACATGGAATATTCACTTCAAACACCGTGGGTGTTCATGGGGGAGAAACTGAACGATGAAGAGTTGAGTAAAATGAAATTGAACCTAATCTAAAAAACTAGAAGGTGAAAAGAATCAGAGTGAGAAGAAAATTTTGAGATTAGAAAGAGAACTATGACAAAAAATAATGTGGAATAAGACAAAAGAACTAGAAGTAACTATGAATAAGACTAAGATTAGAGAAGAAAGTGCTAGAGTTAGAAAAATGTAATATAAATATGATAGAGGAGAGATGTTGTTGAGCGAAGATGTGGAAACTAATAAAATAAAATCTTATCAAGAATATGATAAAGGGATGGATGAGGAAGAAGATGATGGAAGCAGTGATGTAAAGGTAGAATAGTTAGGAAGTAAAATTAGATCATAATTAAGGAAAGGGAATTCACTGGAACCACAAAGGAAAGTTCTTGGGAAAATGTTAAAATTGAAGGTAGTAATATTGTAGGTTCATGTTCGAAGTCAAAATAAGTTATAAATAAACATCATTCCTTTCAAGGGTACACATCCCTCAAGACCACTTTATTTATTAAAGGTAGCAAAAGTACATAGAGAGAAGTAGATTTAGGTTTGTTTGATTCCTTTACTAACAAGTTTAAAAAGTTGAGTGTAGAAACCAAGTGGAAATTAGAAATAAGGATGTTAAAGGAATCAAGATTTGTTTTTAATCCTAAAAATATTAGTACACATTATATTATAGTCATAGTAAACACTGCGTAGTCACCTAACATCGTAATAACAAGTGTGCAGTCACCACCAATCACATTTGTTAGTATTCAAACATTTGTAGTAACTACCACCAACCTACCATTTATGGCACTTAATCCATTTATATTTTTGCTTGTAATAACTTATGATGGTTCTATGGACACTGAACAATACTTGGTAACCTATGAAATGAAATGGATTCTAAAATGGGTAACATCAGATGATGTGAAGAAGTGAAAGCTTGTAGGGTATTTAGTAAGACATGCCTTGAAATTGATTTTCAAAATAAATGTAAATACCCTTGATCTCACAGAAGTTAAATAATTTATACTAGAAAACTTTAAGTTAAAAATTGTTCCAGTCAAGTTATTCAAGATCTGAAGGAAATTCAATGAAAATTCTAATAAATGATTATAGAATATGATTAAATGTTTTTTGATGTGATGAAAAAATAAATATGATTTTAGAAGATAAATACAATATTGTTTGGTTCATTTATGGTCTACAACAAAGAATAAGGTTCACTATTACACAATTACATTTCTCCACCAGGGATGAAGTTAGGTCTATTGCTATACATGTAGAACAAATAGAAGATTACGTAGATCTTCCATTGATTAGATAAAAATTATAAGCTAAGTTAGATGCTTATATGAGGAAGATGAATTAGACACATGAAAATGATAAGCCTAAATTAGGTTTATGGTGCATGAATGTGATCGATAAGAACATAATATAAATTACTTCCCAATAATTGAAATAGAATTTTGTGAAATTTGTAGGGTAGTTAGACATCCTATATATAAGTGCCATCTTCTATAGAAATATATACAAAAGTCACATAATATGTAATGTAACTTTTTTAAAATCTATGAACCATGATGAGATAAGATGGAAAGATTTGAAATAATAAAAAAAAAGATACAATGAAGAATGCCTTCATAGCTGTAGCTTGGCAAATACCAACTGTGAAACAAGAAATCCTAGGACCATGTGTGGATATGACAAATATGACTCAAGATAGTCTAAGATGGATGCATTTGTCGCCTCAATATCAATAACCATAGTATCAACCACAAGGCCTATCAATATAAAATAATATGTCATATCACTCATACCAATATTCTTGTCAGTATACAAAACCCTAAAACAATATGAATCTTCAGAAACACTATACAAAATGGATTCTAAATTCTCCTCAGCACTAATATGGGGGATATAATGAACATATGAATCAGTAAGGAGGATATGATAGATAAAAACCAAAATTGTGGGAATACAAACACAATAGAGGAACATATAGTGGGGGATATAGGGGAGGAATTATGTCATATATCAAGGAGGTTGTAATAATAATAATCGACAAGCTCAAATCCCTATGCAATGTTATGTATGCAACACATATAATCACTATACAAGGAAATTCCCCATCAAAACTCAATGATAAGTCTATTGTGTATACATTAGTGTCCATGATCAACACTAAATAAAATATGTTCCAATTTTGGATAAATAAAGAAAGGGGAAGCTAGTGTGCAATGTAAATATGATCAATGTGCAACCCAAGGAAAATGCATTTATTCAAGCCATCACAAGAAAATAAAGAGTTGAAAAAGACTTAACTCATTTAGAAATGCCTAAGGATAATGGAATTAGAAATGTTTAGTGGGCTAAATATCTTGATTCTTCTATATAAAATAATTTATGCATCAATTTGTAAGTATTATAGGAAATACAATATAAACTAGTTTTCAAGGATGATAACACAACTATTGATACTCAAATGTATGGGAAAATTGTTAGTATAGTGAAGCAAGAGGGTTTTGTTATTTTTTAATTGATATATTTAGATTGATCATTACACTATGCAATGAATATATATCATAAAATATCACTAACCTCCCACATAATTTACTGGATTATGTACAACAATGACAAACAAGGACTAATTAAGTAGTTTGGTATGTAAAGACCAAGAAGCCTTGGGATGTGGATTATCAAATGGATATTGAGTTGGCTGGATATGAAATTCCAAATTAAGTATTTTATTTTAGAAGCAAAATCAATATGATTCCCTGATCAACATGGGAATCCATTGGTTGACCAACATTAAGCTACAATATACTAACATTGAGTTTGGTGGATTATGGCATAGTGAAAACCATTGAAAAGTTAAAAAATGTTGAAATTAAAGTGGCTGAGCTTAGTTTTCAATGGGATTTTTATTTTATTGACATGAAGACAATAAAGAATCATTACCCTACCTTAATTAGTAAGAAAAGGCCCTGTGATGTCTAAATAACCATCAATATAATACACAATCAGTTAGAAGTGCATCAAAAAGATAAAATAGTGGTCTTACCCATAAATAAGTCAGTGAAAAATCCATATATCATCCCAAAAGAGATAGAGTAACCTTATGCTTATGGGGATAATATTTTGTTTAAAGTGGATATAGATGAAAGGCAAAATGGGGTACAATTTTTAGATTGTCAAAATTGGAAGCTAGGTATGATATAACAAGAAAAATGACTATTATTAAAACTTGTTATAAAAATGTCTCGGGTTAGGTAGGTTAACATTGAAGATTGTGTTTATCCTTTATTGCATTTTCCAACAAGATCTTATATAGACTTACTATATACTAGTAGTGTAAATATGATGAACAATATTGAACCAACCCCAGAAGGTATTATACCTTGAGATTATGCATTGTCTATAAATGGTTAATTAAATGTGCAAATCTTGAATTAGTATCAAAAAGATCACGGGTTTCAACCTATATGTATGGTTTTCACTAGATAATGTTAGATACATCAATACTTTCTGATAAAGAATCTCAATCTATTCATACTAAGGATTGAACATCATGTAACATAGGTGGATGAATGAGTCAACATACTCAGCTATACATTGAAAGGAACTATTGTGACATGGTTGGAAGAACACAAAAAATCAAAAATATAGTGGGAAGATACATGAAAAATCTTACATGTAAGGTTTTAGGTACCAGCTAGTTTTAAATTAGAATAGCCTTTTTTTAAGAAACTCAATGTCCAAAATAGCACGTCCATCAATGCATAGATATATGCATCATATAAGGAGTATAAACAAAATATTGGGTTTACATATTAAACCACATCCTTGCACCTCTACTAATATCTTGGTATATGCATCAATATCATATAATGGAAATCAAACATTGGGTACAACTTAAGCAATATTTCATTTAGACTTATGTGTTTGAAGATGATAATCCATAGTACATAGTGCCTTACAGAAAATGATTTTTTTAAAATGTCATAGATAAACATAATATTTATTAACTGTAGTTTAATCATCTTATCAGGTGGTTGCATAGGATTGGATCTCACACTACACAATTAAAAAGCCAATGAAAAAGAATAATTTATTGTTCAACCATGTAATAGAATAATTAATGATATGATAGGATCAAGTGACAGTGATAGTGATGAAGATCTCGATCTGGAAGGTTTCTTTGAGCCACAACATGAAGATGAACCCAAACTAGTACAAAGTGTAGAGCAATTGTAAGATGAAAAATTGCACAACATCAACATTCCATAACATGAAGGCAAGTACATTCTACAAGATACTTTGCCTAGTGGAACAAGCAAGATATATTAGGAACCTTTATGAAAAATTGAAGGAAATATTGGGATAGAGTCAGACCCTAAGCTTACAAATATGTGATATTACTGGAGACAAGAGGAAATATCTAAGGCCTTTTCGTTGTTAAGGGATTATCTATATGTATTTCCAAGAAAATTATTAGAGGTAAAAGGCATATATTCATCTCTAGGATAAATTCACAGAATTAAAATAGTGTATGCACCTTGTAAAAAAGTGACCTTATAGGATCAAAACTAATATAAAGATCAAATTAAAGGCCAAACATGATCGAATGCATGAAGTTAGAATCATTTATGCAGTTGAAAAGGTAGAGTGGGTGAGTCCCATGGTTGTTCAACCTAAGAAAATAAGATAAATTCAGGTGTGTGTGGATTACTATGTACACAATGATGCTTGTGTTAGTGATCCATTTCCAATTATTTTTAATGAATCCATGTCTAGGCATGAGGTATATTCTATGTATGGTTTTAGTGGATATCACTAGATTTTGATTGCCAAGGAGGATCAAGTTAAAACTGCGTTCTCCAATGAATGGGGATCATTTACGTACAAGGTAATTAGATTTGGTTTTAAAGATGCACCTAATGTATTTTATAGAGTTGTGGTAAACACATTCAATTATTTCACTCATGATTTCATAGAAGTCTATTTGGATGATTGGGCTCTCTTATGTCTATTTAAATAAAACTTATCAAAACTAAGGTTAATGTTGGAGCGATGTCGAGATTTACGCATCACTTCAAATTTAAACAAGTGTCTATTATTTACACCTTTCAGTGTCTTGTTGAGCTATAGTGTGTGTAACAAAGGTATTTTGGTTGACCCAACTAAAATTCTTGTTATAGTAGGAATACCATTGTCTACTACCTCAGCTAAAGTGTGCACCTTCCTTGGTCATACATGATATTATTGAAAGCTTATAATAAGGTATGCAGTTATATATACATCCATGGATAAATTACTGTGCAAGGATATAAAACTAAAATGGACATCGTAATATTAAAAATATTAATTTAGTTAAATCAAATATTAGTAACAACACTGATCTTAATATTTCTTGACTAGAAGATTCCATTCCACATATATGTGGATGCTTCTGGCATAGAAGTGGGAGTTGTTTTAACATAGCCAAGCGGACATAGGTTGGACCACCGATACCTTTTTCCAAAATGAAACTATCAGCTGCAAAAAATAATTACACTACCATAGAAAGAGAAAAACTAGCCATGGTTTTTTATTAATAAATTTTTTGGTGTTACCTATTGGCTAAGCCTTTTAAGTTCTTCATGGATTACTAAGAATTGCAATACCTGGTTAATAATCCAATATTGGGAGGACGTATATCAAGGTGGTTAATTCTCTTTTAATAATTTTAATTCTAGATTAACATTAATATAAGATGAGAGAATGTGGCATCAGACCACCTCAATAAACATCACAATGGAGAGGAACCAGATTAACTCAAATATGTATCCATAGATGCACATTTACTAAAACTTATGTATTTCCTGATAACACTAACTGAGATAAGAATAAAATAGCTACCCGATCCATATTATATAGCATTATTAATGAATTCTTGTATAAGTTTGATAAAGATGATGCATTATGCAGAGTAGCTCTAGAGCATGAGATACCACAACTTCACCAAGAGGCTCATCAAGAAATTGAAGGAGGTCATTTCACAGGAGAATCCATTGCAAGGAAAATATATAGAGTGGTATTTATTGGCCTACATTATTTTAGGATGCAAATAGAGTTGCTAAACACTATAATGTCTATCAAAGAATGGGTAAGTGGAACTAACATGATGAAATGACTTTGGTATCGATGTTTGTGTAATAACCCTTTTAACTATGGGGAATTGATTTTTTTTTACCTATATCTCCTCCATGTAAGTTTAGTCAAGATCGATAATTTTTTACTATGACATATTATTTCATAAAAATGGGTGGAAGTTGATACCACTGTAAGATGTAGTTCAAAGGATACTTCTAAATTATTATATGAAAACATCATCATGAGGTTTGGATGTATAGTTAATCTAGTAAAAGATAGAGGTACACATTTTGTAAATAGTGATATCAATACTCTCACTAAATAATTCATGATATATGACCAAAAAGGCTCAGCTTACTATCCAAAAGCATCCAATAAATAACTAGTGAAGACATTAACAAAAAATTGTAATGTTCAAAGGTATGATTGGAAAGACAAAATTACTATGATTCTTTGGTCCTATATAACAAATTAAAATAAAACTACATGGTTCACTCAATTTCAATTAGTATATGGCCTTGAGGCAGTAATGCCTATGGAATATATTGTTCTTAGTTTGAGCATTATGATGGTCATGGGATTAAGAGATCAAGATTCATTAAGGACATGGTTGATGCATTTAAAAAATATGGAAGAAAATAGATAAAGGGAATAGTGGATAAAATGTATTAATAAATAGAGTTATAAATAATGTCATGAACACAACTTACGATCTAAGCAATTTTACCCAGAGTAAATAATATTAATCACTCAAATTAAATTTAAAGCATTCCTAGGAAGGAAGCACATTAGATGGAAAGGTCCCTATATCACTCATGAATTATGACCACATTGTAACATAGTTTTTAAATATTTACATGGACCCATATTACCAAGACGTATAAATGGCAATAAGATTAAGCCATATCATCTTTACTCTCTATCATTCAGCTAAAAATTTGAGTGGGTGTTGAGTAGTACCATGTAGTTAGAATTTTATTTAATGTTTTTTGTTTCTATTTTATTTTCTTAGGGTATAAGGTCTATATAACATGTTCATTATAGTGCAACACGTTAAAACCACTAAGAAGTAGTTATCATCGTAAGGTGCAATCACATTCCAGATATAAATCATAGAAGGCAACTAGATACAATTACATAGAGAATTTTAATTAATTTTAGGAAGGCGGTGATAAGACAAGTTTGATAAATAGAAGGCTATTGGTCAAGTTAGAGCATTAATGATGTAGTGTTTTAAAAAGATTGCATTATTTTTTAATCATATTTGGTAGTAAATGGACAAGTGGATTCATAAGTCAAATTGATTCGATGAAAGGATATCTATACACATAATAAATAAAAAAGAAGAAAATAAAAAATCCTAAGCACTAAATTTACCTATCAAGGTAACTTCTAGTGACTAATATTAATTGAAAAAAAACATTCGTGCTCAAACAATCAATACATTCAAATTAGGCAGTGGCATAAAATTTGGTGCCAACATTTATATAAGAGTAGGGTATGGAAAACCCTAAGACATTAAAAATTTTAGATAACAAGAGTATTTTATTGTATGATTTCATAATATATAATTAAAAATGGATTTTGAAGTACAACATAACTAAGCAAATAAATCATTTGTCCCAGACCACCAATCAAACCATGGAGAGAGGTCAGTTATTGATTTCACTCTTAGAGGCACAAAAAGATGAAATGGAGATTAGGCTAGGTATTTTAAAAACTAATTATAATTATCTATATCTATTCAGTTTTAAAAATGCAACAAAAATACTCTTGTTTAGAAGATACTCAAGAAATAATAAAAGTAGGTGCCCTCACATTTAGACATCCACTATGAGGCTTCAAAATTGAAATATTGATTAAGATACCTATATTTGGGTAGTTTTATGAGTTTATGATGACTTTTATAGGCCACTAAAATCAATAGGCTATCTATTTAGCTCAATATGTCACAATTTGGATTACTACGCACACAATGGCATGAGCCATTGGCCTCCCCAATTATGACAAAACTCTTCTCCCTTATAAGTATAAAACACCACCAATTAATTCAGATATGAGGGATAAATATAACACAAGGGCAGGTTAAGGAATGAATATTGACTAAATTGAGGATGCTTTAATGCACATCATGGTACAATGCATTATGAAAATATTCTAGAGAAGTACCAAGTAAGCGAAAAAGGTGACAAGAGGCATAATTGATAATGCCTATTGAATGACAAAGATATGAGAGGGATTTAGTTGGCTTGAATTTTTTGGTAGTTGACATTACCACTGACATAAAAGAGTTACTTGCAGGAAGCACATAGACATTTTAGTAAGAATTTTTGGTTCTTTTATTCTGTTTCATGCAATAAAAATCTCCATTAGGGCTAGTTAATGTAACTACAAAATTTTGGACCAGTAACGGCTTCAAAAATATTATATGGACCAAAATAGGGTAGTATTACAAGAAATTAGGGAGATTTAGCACATGGTGGCTCAAATCCCTAGCCTTGGTCCAAACACACCCAAGATCTCATACAATTTAATACAATATCTAAGGCAACATGCTTCAGTCACCAAATTACATAATGTCATTCAAATCAAGTTTCATGAGTTGGATACTCCAACTATGACCTCAATTCCATTTTTGATTTCAATTGTCAAAGTAAAGGTTGAAGTGTATAAGCAAAAATCCTTGCTTTGAGGTTCATTCCTTCATTTCAATCCATTCTTTTAGAGGCATACCAACTAGAAGAAGAAAAAATACCCATGTAGCAAGCAACATAACAACATACTCAACTATAATAACCAACAAAACTATAAGGTGAAACATAATAAGAGAAATGAAAGAGGAAAGCACCCACACATAGAGTCTGACCACCACTACCAAATAAAAAAATCTGTCAAATAAAGTCATAGCTCAAGAATCCCATGGTTCCAAGGATAGATGTTGAGTATGAAATACCTAAGTTGGGGTTAGAATAATAGGAAGTGATCTAATCAGTGTTATCAGATACCATAAAAATGGTGTGTGATAAAGAGGAGGAGGAATATTTATTATTTTAGAAAGTAGTGCACACTTTCCAAGTGCAAAATCATGTAATAAAAGACCTCTATTTGATATTAACCAACCACCTCCTATTCTTATTGATACTATAGGAAAAGAAGTATCTCAACATAAGTTTAAAACTAACATATTATCAATAGAGTCAGTGATAGGATCCTCTACTATTAAATGGTGGATTTACCTTAAGAATGCAATCCTATACTATTCTTGTTTTGATGACCACACACACACACCCTTTTACTAAGTAATCACAAACTATATGGGAAAGGATAGTGTCTTTTGGTGAACTTATATAATAAAGTGGTGCACAATAGTATTAACCTATAAAACAATAATCTCATGCCTAGTTACCAAAGAAGAAAAATCAAACTCTCATACCTCTAATTAAATCCAATAAAATGAAATTGATACACAAAGGAGAGATGGACGAATTGAAATCACTTGAGCATATTAAATCAAACATCGATATTTAAGACCTATAAAGTGATGAGGAACTTATAGATACAACTACACCCAAGGTAGTATTTAAATAGAAAACTACACATGACATACCTAACCCTAAGGTGCTAAAGGAGGAAGAAAGGAGCAATAAAAAAAAGAACAAGCAACACTAGATGTGATACAACAAGAAGTTATGAAATTTGAACAATAAAATTAGTAAGACATAGGTGATAAAATAAGAAATAAATGTAGGGAAGTATAGGTTATGTGTAAGCAAGATAAAGAAACTGAATCTTTAAGGAAGAAGGTTGATGAAGTAGCGGCTACATGAAAGAAAGATGAAGAAGCTAAAACTATAAGGAATAAAGTTGAGGAAGTATAAATTAGATGTAAATAGGTTTAAGAAGTAGAGGTAAGAAATAAATAACAAGATGAAGACCAATGATAACAACAAGAGTCATAATACGTACAACAAAAATAAAAGGATCAAGAATCTCAAGCTAAGGCTGCTAAAGAATAGATCATATGTATATCAAAAGCAAAAGTAGCCTGAGATGAAGCTAAGGCTCAAGATGAATCCAAATCCAAGGCTAAGGTAGATTATAAATCTAAAGCTCAAGTTGATGCTAAGGTTGATGACAAAGAAAAATCTAAAGTGTAAGCTGAAGCCAATGCTAAGGCTAAGGATAAAGTAAAAACCCATGCCAAAGATCCCAAAGATGAAAAAGAATAGGTAAAAATAAAAACCCTAGCTCACACAAAGGTCACAAAAGAAGCATTGCATATCTCTATCCAATGTCTATGGGATGTCCCTACTACATCAATATGGTGAACTACTTTTTTTCTTCCATTGGATCAATTCACACCTGATCATGTGATACCTATAACAACATCCATGGCACTTGTTACCACTATGATTGAAACATCATTCCACCACTATCAAAATAGATTGAAGGAATAATTACCTTTTAGGAATCAATTGCATAAAAGACCTTAGATTTGGATCAAGAATTTCTGAAGCTATGAGAATAAAAGGCTAAAGTAGAAGAATAGCTAGTAAATGCATGATAACTAATTAATAACACTTATCCCACCTTAGTTATGCAAGTACTGAGTGATCAAGTCATGTCATAAAATAATAAATTAACTACCCTATTGATAGAGCTTACAAATAATTAGGGATATGCATAGAATGTCTTAGCATTGTGCCCATAAGGACAAGCTCTCAAGAGTGAAACATAAGTAACATGCTAATTCATTGATGAGTATGAGTAGGTGCTAGACATTGATGTGAATTAGGCTAATAAGATATCATAGGATATGCTACATTAGAGACAACATCCTAATCAATCATTGGTTACTATGAAAACTAAATTTTCCATTATGGATAAAGCTAAAGCCTATTGGAGGATCAAATAAAAACTACAAAATGATGAGTAGTGCACTCAGATAACTATTGGATTCTATGGATGTTTCCATACATAAGCTAGAAGTATGGCATAATGAAATAATGCACAAAACTTTTGAAGCCATCCAATCCCAAATGAGAATAGATAGATTGGATGATCTCATCTTGGATATTCATATAAAGTTATCTAATACCAAGGCATTGCTATAATTATATTATATTATGATCTATGAAATATGATGATGATACAAGTACCACTATTCATTATGGTTGCCATGGTACATGATGTGCTCACCTATTGGAAAATAGTCAAGAAGGATCTATCTCAAAATAGCTTTGATAAATCATATAGAATAAAAAGTTGGATACAAAGGCATAGTCTCAATAACTACCTTTGACATTAGGTACATCAAAGTCTAGTGGGTTAGTAGCTCACCAAACATAACAACCTTTGTATTCACTCAATAAAACACCTCCTTAGATGTATTTATAAGTAATGCACACTTCCTTTTTGTGACTTAAATAAAATTGTAGTTTTTTTAAACATAGTATAAACATTAGTAGTAGGGATAGAATGGTTGAGAACCCATAAAGGGCCACCACCTAGTTATGCTAGCCTTTCCAAAACCTTAAATGGTAGTAGGCTAATATACTACTTAGTTAAAAATCTAAAAGTGTGGCTAATAAGTATGTAAAGGGTGAAAATCAGTAAAAGACATCTGGAGTGATAATTGTGACTTTTGTTTATGGCTTATATTTTCAGCTCACCTTGGATCAACTTGTGACTTTGTCTTGGAACGAGACAAATATTTAAGTTTGGGAAAGTGTTGGATGAAGAATGGAGCATGGTAAGTCTTTGAAGTATAATATAAGGACATATGTGTGAATTATATTATTTTATATTTTATATAAAATTTGTATGTATTCATCCATGTAAGCCTAAGCAAGCAATAAAATAATGCAAAGAATCTTTCCCTTTATATCTCAAAAATGTAGAATTTGAAGAGATAACAGATTGTAAAAGACTATATATATCCCTTTGCTAGAATATAATATGGTTATGATGTGTTGATAAATATTAATAGAATTATTCTATTATGATTTTAATTATCTTATTTTATATATGGTCAATTCATAGTGAGTACTCTATTTTAATTTAATCTTTTATCAAATACTATGCTTTTTATGTTTCATATTTTATTAACATCTTTTTTATGTGTTCTTGAGTGCATATTTGTCTATCATAGATGGTATTTAACACTATAGTCTATTCTATGACTTTTTGTATTCTCCACTATGCAAGCTATCATAGTAGTTCACATATTTTGGAGTATTTTTAGGAACATCTATTAACTGAGTGAAAAATATGGTACCAACATATCGATATGATTGTATTGTATAGAGTTTGAGAATGAGTTACTAAAACATGGATCATAGGGGTTATATTAGGATTTGATTAAAATAAAATAACTTAATAATGAAAATTCATTCAAATGATTTGAATATAATAGATAAATATTAGAAATACAATGTAATGAAGGTGAAAGGTTAAAGGTCATTCTTAACCTTTAGTTTCTCAAAATTATATTTTAAAAAGTTGTGAACTAATGTATAGCATAACTTTTTGTGTGTGTGTGTGTGTGTGTGTGTGTGTGTGTGTGTGTGTGTGTGTGTGTGTGTGTGTGTGTGTGTGTCTGTGTCTATATATATATATATACATATATATGTGTATATATATATATATGTATATATATATATATGTATATATATATATATATATGTATATATATATATATATGTATATATATATATATATATATGTATATATATATATATATGTATATATATGTATATATATATATATATGTATGTATATATATATGTATGTATATATATATGTATGTATATATATATATATATATATGTATGTATATATATATATATATATATATATGTATGTAAATATATATATATGTATATATATATATATATATATGTATATATATATATATGTATATATATATATATATATATATATGTATATATATATATATGTATATATATATATATATATATATGTATATATGTATGTATATATATATATATATATATATATGTATATATGTATATATATATATATATATATATATATATTTAAAAGAAAAAGAAAAAGGTAAAAAAAACATCTAATGTATTTTGTACCTTTTTATATGATTACAAATAAAAATATTAATTATTACATTATCATTGTGTTCATTTATCTTTATTTTGTTTGTCTTTATGGCTTTAAATCAACAATCTCAAGCTAAAAACAATCATTTTCAAACTCAATTATTACATAAACAATCAAGTGGATTATATTGAGGGGGTGTATTACTTAATTCATTACTTTAATAAAACAAAAACATGGACTTCATATGCACATGTTGTAATCTACAAGATCAAGAAGCATCTAACAATGTATGTTCATGTGGGAAGCTCATAATATATGAAACTTATGTATAAAAGGTGAAGGATTTGAATCTTAACAATTAATTTCTATTTAAAGGCAACCATATCCCATTTAATTTGAATAATTGGAAATTGTATGAATAGTTAAAGGCTTAGGTTATGGTCCCATGAAGGTAGGTTTGAAAAATTCTCTTAGTGGTTGCTGCCAAAACAATTTAGGAGTCATTTCTATTTTAGTGGTCCCATGAATTTTATATTATTTTGTGTTGAGAAAATTTAGTTGATAAATTATTTGAAATATATATAAATATTATTTTATTAAATTATTAAAACACACACACACACACACACACACACACACACACACACACACACACACACACACACACACACACACACACACACACACACACACACACACACACACACACACACACACACACACACATTCAAAGTTTTATATGGATAAATACTCCAAAATTTGATGGGGAAACATTTTAAGCCTCTCCTCCTTCATAGTAGATTAAATCTATTGGATAAAAATGTGGGGATTGTATACAATATAATCAAAATAAACCACCACAAACTCATCAATGTAATACCATAGAACTATATTCACCATCCTCATGAATTTTCTACATGCATTATATAATTTGAATGACATCATCAACCACTCATATAGGCCATATCTAGTCTTGAATGTTATATTCCATTCATCTCCTTCACAAATCTAGATTTGGTAGTAGCCACTCCTAAGATCAATCTTTGTCAAATATTTTTATCCTATAAGAGCATCCATCATATCATCCAAACATGGTATAATAAATATATAGTTAATTGTAATTTTGTTTATTGCTCTACCATCCACGCACATAGTCCATAATCCATATTTCTTAGGAGTCAACAATGTTTTTGTTGCACAAGGACTCATTCTCTCCCTTACTATCCCCTTTCGCACAAACTCAGTAACTTACTTGTTCAACTCTACATATTCTTTTCAGTTCATCCTATATGTTAACTGATTGTGTAGAGTAGATCCTAGAATCAAGTTAATGTGATGTTGAATGTCCCTCTCTGGTGGTAAAATATATTTTATCTCATTAGGTATTATAGCTGCATATGATTTCAATTCTTTTACTACTTATTCTAGAATCTACACCACTTATTTATCTTCATTCTTTGATCTAAATACACAAAAATAACATATTTCCTTCATGTCATTGACAAAATCTTTTTTGGATAACATGTTATCTACTTTTCCTTCTTCCTTAAGAGGTAGTAATACTACCTTTGTGCCATCTTTTAGAAAGGTGTAAGTGTTCTTTTCTCCATCATGAGTTACTTTCCTATAAATTTTCCATGGTCTTCTCAACAATACATTATATGCATTTATATGTATAACATCACACCTTAACTCATCTTTATATGTCTTTCATATATATAGATTAATCAAACAACTCTTATCTACAATAACTACATTTTTTTTAAACCATAAAATCTTATAGAGATTATAATTATTTTCACATAACAATCCTAGTTTCTCTACCATATCCGTAGACACCATGTCATCACAATTAACTCCACTAATAATCACTTTACATACCATTCCTATAGAATTTTATCTCTTTTGAAAATGGTTTATCCATAGCCATGCATCACCACCTTATTTTTTTTACTCTAGTTCTTTTCTTGGGGAAGTCATTGTCCTCCACATCATAATATTTTCTCCAACATTCACTACTACAACTTAAATAGCGTAATCTTCTATCTAAACTTTAACCAAGTCAAAACTTTTGATGTCATCTTGACTCATTTCTTTTTCATGATAATGATGATACTTAGAGACTCTATGTCCTTTTCCACATCTAAAAACAATTATAGATCTATGCTAGATTTTAAACCACCCTCCAACGATACCATAAGCTCTTCCTCTTTGAAATCCTCTTCTTCTTTGTTGATATTGGAAGCCTTGTATATTATCTTATCTCCTCTCTACAACACATGATGCCTGTCCGCTTTTAGGATTAAATCCACCACTACTAGTATTGAAACCACCTCTTTCCCTTATTAAAGGGGATTGATATCTTCTTAGGCTAAATATTCTTCTTAAAGCTTTCCTCCTTTGCTTCACTTCTACTTTCAAGGCTAATTGTTAAACCTCTTTCATAAAAATTATCTTATGCATGCTTAATTCATTTTGAATGGAAAATTTCAACCCATTAACATCCATTTCAACCATTTATTTTGGATTTTCATCATGTTCCTCTTGTATGGACAACTTGTAAAATTCATCAATGTACTCTTGTGAACTATGTTCTTTCTACCTTAAATTTTGCAACCTTATGTATACGATTTATTAATAATCTATAAGAAGCATCACAATCTAATTCAAACACTTTGTCTAAATCTGGTAACGCTATAACAAGCTTTTTTGTATTCTTCTTTTCCAAAAATTCAAAAATTTATGTTTTCTCCCTTATCCATACAAACTCTTTTCCTTTCATACAATCTATTATTGGTGCAATAATACTACTAAAATTTATTATGAACTTTATATTAAAAATTTACAAGGGATGAAAACTTCTCACCTATGTGATGCTCTTTGGAATAGGCCACTCAAAAATTGCCTTCATATTTTCTTCATTGATTCTAACACCATCTATTGAAGCTACACATCCAAAGAATACCAAACTATCTTGCATAAACCTACAATTCTTCCAATTGGCATAGATTTTAACCTTCCTTAACACTTATAACATAACTATCAAATCCTTTAAATTCTCTTCTTTAGTCTTACTAAGTATCAAAATTTCATCAAAATAAACCACCACAAACTCACCAATGTAATACCAGAGAAATATATTCATCATCCTCAAGAATTTTCTAGGTGCATTATATAATTTGAATGACATCATCAACCACTCATATAAGCCATATCAAGTCTTGAATGTTATCTTCCGTTCATCTCCTTCACGAATCTAGACCTGGTAGTAGACACTCTTAAGATCAATCTTTGTGAACTATTTTTCTCCTATAAGAGCATCCATTCATATCATCCAAACATGGTATAAGAAATATATAATTAATAGTAATCTTGTTGATTGCTCTACCATCCATGCAGATAATCCATAATCTATCTTTCTTAGGAGTCAACAATGTTTTTATTGCACAAGGACTCATTCTCTCCTTTACTATCCCCTTTCACACCAACTCAGTAACTTACTTGTTCAACTCTACATATTCTTTTCAGTTCATCCTATATGTTACCTAATTGGGTAGAGTAGATCCTAGAATCAAGTTAATTTGATGTTGAATGTCCCTCTTTGGTGGTAAACTTTATTCTATCTCATTAGGTATTACATCTGCATATGATTTCAATACTTTTACTACTTATTCTAGAATCTACACCACTTGTTTATCTTCATTCTTTGCTATTAATACATAAAAATAACCTATTTCCTTCATGTCATTGACAAAATATTTTTTGGACAACATGTTATCTTCTTGTCTTTCTTCCTTAAGAGGTAGTAATACTACCATTGTACCATATTTTATAAAGGTGTAGGTGTTATTTTCTCCATCATGAGTTACTTTCCTATAAATTTTCCATGGTCTTCTCAACAATACATGATATGCATCTATAGGTATAACATCACACCTTAACTCATCTTTATAAGTCTTTCCTATATATAAATTAATCAAACACATCTTATCTACAATAACTACATCTTTTTAAAGCCATAAAATATTATAGGGATTAGGATTATTTTCACATTACAATCCTAGTATCTCTACCATATCCTTAGACACCATGTCATCACAACTACCTCCATTAATAATCACTTTACATACCATTCCTATAGAAGTTCATCTCTTTCAAAAAATGTTTATGCATAGCTGTGCATCACCACCTTATTTTTTTTACTCTAGTTATTTTCTTGGGGAAATCATTGTCTTCCTCATCATAATAGTTTCTCCAACATTCACTACTACAAATTAAATAGCTTTATCTTTTGTCTAAACTTGAACCAAGTCAAAACTTTGGAAATCATCTTGACTCATTTCTTTTTCATGATTATGATGATACTTAGAGGCTCTATGTCCTTCTTTTCCACATCTAAAAATAATTATAGATCTGTTCTTGTTTGTAAACCACACTCTAACGACACCATAAGCTCTTCCTCTTTGAAATCCTCTTCTTCTTTGTAGATATTGGAAGCCTTGTATATTATCTTATCTCCTCTCTACACCACATGATGCTTATCCCCTTTTAGGATTAAATCCACCACTACTAGGATTGAAACCACCTCTTCCCCTTATTAAAAGGGATTGATCTCTTCTTGGTCTAAATATTCTTCTTAAAGCTTGCCTACTTTGCTTCACTTCTACTTTCAAGGATAATTGTTAAACATCTTTCATAAAAATTATCTTATGCATGCTTAATTCATCTTGAATGGAAAATTACAACCCATTAACATACATTTCAACCATTTATTTTAGAGTTTCATCATATTCCACTGGTATGGACAAATTGTAAAACTCATTTATGTACTCTTGTGAACTATGTTTCTTTCACCTCAAATTTTGGAACCTTATGTATACAATTTATGAATAATCTATAAGAAGCATCACAATCTAACTCAAATACTTTGTCTAAATCTGGTAATGCAAGAATAAGCTTTTTTGTATTCTAATTTTTCAACAACTCAAAAATTTATGTTGTCTCCCTTATCCACACAAATTCTTTTCCTTTCATACAATCTATTATTGGTGAAATAATACTACTAAAATTTATTATGAACTTTAAATGAAAAATTTCCAAGTGATGAGAACTTCTTGCCTATGTGATACTCTTTGGAATGGGCCACTCAAAAATTGCCTTCATATTTTCTTCATCAATTCTAACAGCATCTATTGAAGCTACACATCTAAAGAATACCAAACTATCTTGCATAAACATACAATTCTTCAAATTGGCATAGATTTTATCCTTCCTTAGCACTTATAACATAATTATCAATCCTCTAAATTCTCTTCTTTAGTCTTACTAAGAATCAACATGTCATCAAAATAAAAACCAAAAACTCACCAATGTAATTCCATAGAACTATATTCATGATCCTCATGAATTTTCTTGGTGTATTATATCATCTGAGTGACATCATCAACCACTCATATAGGCCATATCTAGTCTTGAATGTTATCTTCCATTCATCTCCTTCACGAATCTAGATCTGGTAGTAGCCACTCCTACGATCAATCTTTGTCAAATATTTTTATCCTATAAGAGCATCCATCATATCATCCAAACATTGTATAATAAATATATAGTTAATAGTAATTTTGTTTATTACTCTACCATCCATTCACATAATCCATAATCCATCTTTCTTAGGAGTCAACAATGTTTTTGTTGCACAAGGACTCATTCTCTCCCTTACTATCCCCTTTCGCAAAAACTCAGTAACTTACTTGTTCAACTCTTCATATTCTTTTCAGTTCATCCTATATGTTAACTGATTGGGTAGAGTAGATCCTAGAATCAAGTTAATGTGATGTTGAATGTCCCTCTTTGGTGGTAAAATATATTTTATCTCATTAGGTATTACAGCTGCATATGATTTCAATACTTTTACTACTTATTCTAGAATCTACACCACTTATTTATCTTCATTATTTGATATTAATATATAAAAATAACCTATTTCCTTCATGTCATTGACAAAATATTTTTTGGATAACATGTTATCTGCTTGTCCTTCTTCCTTAAGAGGTAGTAATACTAGCATTGTACCATCTTTTAGAAAGGTGTAGGTGTTCTTTTATCCATCAAGAGTTACTTTTCTATATATTTTCCATGGTCTTCTCAACAATACATTATATGCATCTATAGGTATAACATCACACCTTAACTCATCTTTATAAGTCTTTCCTACATAAAGATTTATCAAACACATCTTATCTACAATAACTACATTTTTCTAAAACCATAAAATATTATAGGAATTAGGATTATTTTCACATTACAATCCTATTTTCTTTACCAAATCCTTAGACATGATGTCATCACAGCTACCTCCATTAATAATTAATTTACATACCATTCCTATAGAAGTTCATCTCTTTCAAAAAATGTTTATCCATGGCCATGCATCACTACCTTATTTTTTTTACTCTAGTTCTTTTCTTGGGGAAATCATTATCCTCCACATCATAATATTTTCTCCAACATTCACTACTACAACTTAAATAGCTTAATGTTCTGTCTAAACTTTAACTAAGTCAAAACTTTGGAGGTCATCTTGACTCATTTCTTTTTCATGATAATGATGATACGTAGAGGCTCTATGTCCTTCTTTTCCATATCTAAAAACAATTATAGATCTATGCTAGTTTGTAAACCACCCTCTAACGACACCATAAGCTCTTCCTCTTTGAAATCCTCTTCTTCTTTGTTGATATTGGAAGCCTTTTATATTATCTTATCTCCTCTCTACACCACATGATGATTATCCCCTTTTAGGTTTAAATCCACCACTACTATTATTGAAACCACCTCTTTCCCTTATTAAAGGGGATTGATCTCTTCTTGGGGTAAATATTCTTCTTAAAGCTTGCCTGCTTTGCTTCACTTCTACTTTCAAGGCTAATTGTTAGACCTGTTTCATAAAAATTATCTTATGCATGCTTAATTCATCTTGAATGGAAAATTTCAACCCATTAACATACATTTCAACAATTTATTTTGGAGTTTTCATCATGTTCCACTTGTATGGACAACTTGTAAAATTGTTCAATGTACTCTTATGAACTATGTTCCTTCTACCTCAAATTTTGGAACTTTATGTATATGATTTATGAATAATCTATAAGAAGCATCACAATCTAATTCAAACACTTTGTCAAACTCTGGTAATACAAGAACAAGATTTTTTGTATTCTTCTTTTTCAACAACTAAAAAATTTATGTTGTCTCCCTTATCCACACAAATTCTTTTCCTTTCATACAATATATTATTTGTGAAATAATACTACTAAAATTTATTATAAACTTTATATGAAAAATTTCAAAGCGATGAAAACTTCTTACCTATGTGATGCTCTTTGGAATGGGCCACTCAAAAAGTGCCTTCATATTTTCTTCATCAATTCTAACACCATCTATTGAAGCTACACATCCAAAGAATACCAAACTATCTTGAATAAACCTACAATTCTTCAAATTGGCATACATTCTATCCTTCCTTAACACTTATAACATAATTATCAAATCCTTTAATGTATCTTCTTTAGTCTTACTAAGTATCAAAATTTCATCAAAATAAACCACCACAAACTCATCAATGTAATACCATATAACTATATTCATCATCCTTGTGAATTTTATAGGTGCATTATATAGTTTGAATGACATAATCAACCACTCATATATGCCATATCTAGTCTTGAATGTTATCTTCATTTCATCTCCTTCACAAATCTAGATCTGGTAGTAGCCACTCCTAAGATAAATATTTGTGAAATATGTTTCTCCTATAAGAACATCCATCATATCATCCAAACATGGTATAAGAAATATATAATTAATAGTAATCTTGTTGATTGCTCTACCATCCATGAAGATAATCCATAATCCATCTTTCTTAGGAGTGAACAATGTTTTTGTTCCACAAAGACTTATTCTCTCCCTTACTATCCCCTTTCTCACCAACTCACTAACTTACTTGTTCAACTCTACATATTCTTTTCAGTTCATCCTATATGTTAACTGATTGGGTAGAGTAGATCCTAGAATCAAGTTAATTTGATGTTGAATGTCCCTCTTTGGTGGTAAACTATATTTTATCTCATTAGGTATTACATCTACATATGCTTTCAATACTTTTACTACTTATTCTAGAATCTACACTACTTATTTATCTTCTTTCTTTGCTATTAATACATAAAAGTAACCTATTTCCTTCATGTCATTGGCAAAATATTTTTTGGATAACATGTTATCTTCTTGTCCTTCTTCCTTAAGAGGTAGTAATACTACCATTGTACCATATTTTAGAAAGGTGTAGGTGTTCTTTTCTCCATCATGAGTTACTTTCCTATACATTTTCCATGGTCTTCTCAATAATACATAATATGCATCTATAGGTATAAAATCACACCTTAACTCATCTTTATAAGTCTTTCCTATATATAGATTAATGAAACACATCTTATCTACAATAACTACACTTTTTAAAACCATAAAACCTTATAGGGATTAGGATTATTTTCACATTACAATCCTAGTTTCTCTACCATATCCTTAGACACCATGTCATCACAACTACCTCCATTAATAATCACTTTACATACTATTCCTATAGAAGTTCATCTCTTTCAAAAAATGTTTATCCATAGCCATGCATCACCACCTTATTTTTTTTACTCTAGTTCTTTTATTGGGGAAATCATTGTCCTCCTCATCATAATATTTTCTCCAATATTCACTACTACAACTTAAATAGCTTTATCTTCTATCTAAACTTTAACCAAGTCAAAACTTTGGAGGTCATCTTGACTCATTTCTTTTTCATGATAATGATGATACTTAGAGGCTCTATGTCCTTCTTTTCCACATCTAAAAATAATTATAGATTTGTGATAATTTGTAAACCACCCTCTAATGACACCATAAGCTCTTCCTCTTTGAAATCCTCTTCTAATTTGTTGATATTGGAAGCCTTGTATATTATCTTATCTCCTATCTACACCAGATGATGCTTATGTCCTTTTAGGATTAAATCCACCACTACTAGTATTGAAACCACCTCTTTCACTTACAAAATGGGATTGATCTCATCTTGGGCTAAATATTCTTCTTAAAGCTTACCTGCTTTGCTTCACTTCTACTTTCAAGGCTAATTGTTAAACCTCTTTCATAAAAATTATCTTATGCATGTTTAATTCATCTCGAATGGAAAATGTCAACCCATTAACATACATTTCAACCATTTATTTTGGAGTTTTCATCATGTTCCACTTGTATGGACAAATTGTAAAATGCATCAGTGTACTCTTGTGAACTATGTTCCTTCTACCTCAAAATTTGGAACCTTATGTATACGATTTATGAATAATCTATAAGAAGCATCACAATATAATTCAAACACTTTGTCCAAATCTAACAATGCAAGATCAAGCTTTTTTATTTTCTTCTTTTTCAACAACTCAAAAATTTATGTTGTCTCCCTTATCTACACAAATTCTTTTCCTTTCATACACTCTATTATTGGTGAAATAATACTACTAAAATTTATTATGAACTTTATATGAAAAATTTCCAAGCGATGAAAACTTCTTACTTATGTGATGCTCTTTGGAATGGAGAACTCAAAAATTGCCTTTATATTTTCTTCATCAATTCTAACACCATCTATTGAAGCTACACATCCAAAGAATACCAAACTATCTTGCATAAACCTACAATTCTTCAAATTGGCATAGATTTTATCCTTCCTTAACACCTATAACATAATTATCAAATCCTTTAAATTCTCTTCTTTAGTCTTACTAAGTATCAAAATGTCATCAAAATAAACCACCACACACTCACCAATGTAATACCATAGAACTATATTCATCATCCTCATGAATTTTCTAGGTGCATTATATAATATGAATAACATCATCAACCACTCATATAGGCCATATCTAGTTTCAAATGTTATTTTCCATTCATCTCCTTCACAAATCTAGATCTGGTAGTAGCCACTCCTAAGATAAATATTTGTGAAATATGTTTCTCCTAAAAGAGCATCCATCATATCATCCAAACATGGTATAAGAAATATATAATTAACAGTAATCTTGTTGATTGCTCTACCATCCATGCACATAATCCATAATCCATCTTTCTTAGGAGTCAACAATGTTTTTGTTGTACAAGGACTCATTCTCTCCCTTACTATCCCATTTCACACCAACTCAGTAACTTACTTGTTCAAATATACATATTATTTTTAGTTCATCCTATATGTTACCTGATTGGGTAGAGTAGATCCTAGAATCAAGTTAATTTTATGTTGAATGTCCCTCTTTGGTGGTAAACTATATTTTATCTCATTAGGTATTACATCTGCATATGCTTTCAATAATTTTACTCCTTATTTTGGAATCTACACCACTTATTTATCTTCATTCTTTGCTATTAATACATAAAAATAACCTATTTCATTCATGTCATTGACAAAATATTTTTTGGATAACATGTTATCTGCTTGTCCTTCTTCCTTAAGAGGTAGTAATACTACCATTGTACCATATTTTAGAAAGGTTTAGGTGTTTTATTCTCCATCATGATTTACTTTCCTATAAATTTTCCATGGTCTTCTTTATAATACGTTATATGTATCTATAGGTATAGCATCACACCTTAAATCGTCTTTATAAGTCTTTCCTATATATAGATTAATCAAACAACTCTTATCTACAATAACTACATTTTTTTAAAGCCATAAAATCTTATAGGGATTAGAATTATTTTCACATTACAATCCTAATTTCTCTACCATATCCTTAGACACCATGTCATCACAACTACCTCTATTAATAATCACTTTACATACCATTCCTATAGAAGTTCATCTCTTTCAAAAAATGTTTATCCATAGCCATGCATCACCACCTTATTTTTTTTACTCTAGTTCTTTTCTTGGGGAAATCATTGTCCTCCTCATAATAATAGTTTCTCCAACATTCACTACAGATTAAATAGCTTTATCTTATGTCTAAAATTTAACCAAGTCAAAACTTTGGAGGTCATCTTGACTCATTTATTTTTCATGATAATGATGATACTTAGAGGCTGTATGTCCTTCTTTTCCACATCTAAAAACAATTTTAGATCTGTGCTAGTTTTTAAACCACCCTCTAACGACACCATAAGCTCTTTCTCTTTGATATCCTCTTCTTCTTTGTTGATATTGGAAGCCTTGTATATTATCTTATCTCCTCTCTACACCACATGATGATTATCCCCTTTTAGGTTTAAATCCACCACTACTAGTATTGAAACCACCTCTTTCCCTTATTAAAGGGGATTGATCTCTTCTTGGGCTAAATATTCTTCTTAAATCTTTCCTACTTTGCTTCAGTTCTACTTTCAAGGCTAATTATTAAACCTCTTTCATAAAAATTATCTTATCCATGCTTAATTCATCTTGAATGGAAAATTTCAACCCATTAACATACATTTCAACCATTTATTTTAGAGTTTCATCATGTTCCACTCTTATGGACAACTTTTAAAATTCATCAGTGTACTCTTGTGATCTATGTTCCTTCTACCTCAAGTTTTGGAACCTTATGTATTGGATTTATGAATAATCTATAAGAAGCATCACAATCTAATTCAAACACTTTGTCTAAATCTGGTAACACAAGAACAATCTTTTTTGTATTCTTCTTTTTCAACAACTCAAAATTTTATGTTGTCTCCCTTATCCACACAAATTATTTTCCTCTCATATAACCTATTATTGGTGAAATAATATTACTAAAATTTATTATGAACTTTATATGAAATTTTTTTAAAGTGATGAAATCTTATTACCTATGTAATGCTCTTTGGAATAGGCCACTCAAAAATTTCCTTCATATTTTCTTCATCGATTCTAACACCATGTATTGAAGCTACACATCCAAAGAATACCAAACTATCTTGCATAAACCTACAATTCTTCAAATTGGCATATATTTTATCCTTCCTTAACAATTATAGCATAATTATCAAATCCTTTAAATTCTCTTCTTTAGTCTTACTAAGTATCAAAATGTCATCAAAATAAAACACCACACACTCACCAATGTAATACCGTAGAACTATATTCATCATCCTCATGAATTTTCTAGGTGCATTATATAATATGAATGACATCATCAACCACTTATATAGGCAATATCTAGTTTTAAATGTTATCTTCCATTCATCTCCTTCATGAATCTAGATCTTGTAGTAGCCACTCCTAAGATAAATATTTGTGAAATATGTTTCTCCTATAAGAGCATCCATCATATCATCCAAACATGGTATAAGAAATATATAATTAATCCATAATACAAATTTCTTAGGAGTCAACAATGTTTTTGTTTCACAAGGACTCATTCTCTCCCTTACTATCCTCTTTCACACCAACTTAGTAACTTACTTGTTCAACTCTACATATTCTTTTTAGTTCATCCTATATGTTACTTGATTGGGTAGAGTAGATCCTATAATCAAGTTAATTTGATGTTGAATGTCCCTCTTTGGTGGTAAACTATATTTTATCTCATTAGGTATTACATCTGCATATGCTTTCAATAATTTTACTACTTATTCTAGAATCTACACCACTTATTTATCTTCATTCCTAGCTATTAATACATAAAAATAACGTATTTCCTTCATGTCATTGACAATTTTTTTTTTTTGATATCATGTTATCTGCTTGTCCTTCTTCCTTAAGAAGTATTAATACTACCATTGTACCATCTCTTAGAAAGGTGTAGGTGTTCTTTTCTCCATCATGAGTTACTTTCCTATAAATTTTCCTTGGTCTTCTCAACAATACAAGATATGCATCTATAGGTATAACATCACACCTTAACTCATCTTTATAAGTCTTTCCTATATATAGATTAATTAAACACCTCATATCTACAATAAATACATTTTTAAAAAACGATAAATATTATAGGGATTAGGATTATTTTCACATTATAATCCTAGTTTCTCTACCATATCCTTAGACACCATGTTATCACAACTACCTCCATTAATAATCACTTTACATACCATTCCTATATAATTTCATCTCTTTCAAAAAATGTTTATCCATATCCATGCATCACCACCTTAGTTTTTTAACTCTAGTTCTTTTCTTGGGTAAATTATTGTCCTCCTCGTCATAATATTTTATCCAACATTCACTACTATAAATTCAATAGATTTATCTTCTATCTAAACTTTAACCAAGTTGACACTTTTTAGGTCATCTTGACTCATTTATTTTTCATGATAATGATGATACTTAGAGGCTCTATGCCCTTCTTTTACACATCTATAAAAAATTGTAGATCTGTGCTAATTTGTAAACCCCCTGCTAGTGACACCATAATCTCTTCCTCTTGTAAATCCTCTTCTTCTTTTTTGATATTGGAAGCCTTGTATATTATCTTATCTCCTCTCTACACCACATGATGCTTATCCCATTTTAGGATTAAATCCACCACTACTACTATTGAAACCACCTCTTTCCCTTATTAAAGGGGATTGATCTCTTCTTGGGTTAAATATTCTTTTGAAAGCTTACCTGCTTTGCTTCTCTTCTAATTTCAAGGCTAATTGTTAAAGCTCTTTCATAAACATTATCCTCTACATGCTTAATTCATCTTGAATTGAAAATTTCAACCCATTAACATACATTTCAACCATTTATTCTAGAGGTTCATGATGTACCACTTGTATGGACAACTTGTAAAATTCATCAGTGTACTCTTGTACACTATGTTCATTCTACCTCAAAATTTAGAACCTTATGTATATGATTTATGAATAATCTATAAGAATTAATCTTTCCCTCAACTTATTCTACATCTTGTTCCATGTGTTTTTCTTCTTCTTTTTCTTCCTTTTCCTATCTTTTTGTAGGTGATTCCACCAAATCATGGCATCACCTTTCAACTTGGTGCATGAAAATTTCACCTCCTCCTTAGGCATGGTATTAAACTCAAATAACTTATCCATATTATTAAACTAATATACCAACTCCTATGTTTATAAATTTCCCCCATAGTTAAGAACTTCATCTCTGAATCCTTCATTTCTCTCCTCTAAGGCTTTGAACGTTATTTCCTTTATTGATAGTGGCTCTTTCTATAATTCTTATTCATAAAATGGTTATTCTTCAATGTCATATTATTATTGTTATTGTTTCCTCATTTTATTGGTGGAAAATGTACTTATATGGTCCACTTTCCTCTACAACTCTTTCTATTTCTTATTCACATGAGTAATAACTTCTCATCTTCCTTGTCTTCTTTCCATCTTTTACACCTGCAACAAACTCTCCAAAGGACTAAAACTTACTATTATAACACTTGATTTTATATCAAATGATTGATTAAGAAAAACAAAAACTCAATAGTCATGGACAACCTCAAATAAGGTGAAACTCACAACATTCTCAACACTCTCTTCATGTATTCCTTACAAACTTACTTCAAAGTAAATGCATACAAGCCACTATATTTTACTAAGGATTTCAAGTTCTTATATATTATAAAAATACATATAACTCCAAACATGTGAATCCACTGAAGAAACACACCCTCCTCCTATTGGGGGCAATAAAAACAAGATACAAATCATTCTCCACTAAGAGGGAGTGAAGATAGGCCTAAAAATCACTCTCCACTAAACATAATACAAAATACAAAAATAAACAATACAATCTCAAGAAAAATTCAGCTCCCTTATCATGGAGTGAATAATATATCATTATGAGTACCTTTTCCAAATGATCCACTTTATCCTGAGTCCCTCTAGCATGTGTAACATGAGTGGTTGATATGAATAGTAAAATTTGTTCCCCACTTTCATTTGCATTCAAAAAAGTAGTGGATTATCTTTTTCATGAACATAAATCCCAATATTAAGGTACCCACAAGGAATTTGTCTCATACCACATAGGCATTAGTAACAGTGCCCATGACACCACACTAGTCTAAATATTATTGACACATCATATATGAATAGTATTTCCATATCACATGCTTATGTATTGAATTTGGATTTTTAAAAATATTTTAATGTTTTTTTATTTATTAATTATTTTATTTCTTTTACTTTTGGAAAATTTTAAAGCCCAAAATACTCTAACAATGATGTAATGAAGAGGTATAATCTATCATTGATGGGATGTATCAACTAGGTATGAATCAATATTTGATGCAAAATCATGTGGTTTACCATGTTTATGATGCTCAATGATCATGGATATTGAAGTATGATTAATGGGGATATAAGGTCAAAGTATTTATGGTATCAACTGAGTAATATGAAGGTGTATCACTTATTGTGTTCACTATGCAACACATTAAACTATCTATGGTGGTAACTGAAAATCTACTATAGAATATGATACCTTATGTGGGATCTAAGTAAATATCTTATGTATCATATGTAAATTAACTATTTAAATAAATACATCCTTGATATCTATAAAAATTATCTCTGAATAATGATGTTGAATATGTGTACCATCTATCTCTAAATAATGATCCTTAATATGTGTACCATCTATATCTATATTAGGATCCTAAATATGTGTCTGAACCAATCATGGAGATCATGGGGGTGGTGCGGGGGATATCAATTACTACATGGGATACACATACTATACTCTTATAACTATAACTATTATGTATTTCAAGCATCAATGTACTATAGATTAAACAAAATAAAATCTCTACATCCATAGGCTTCCTAACAAAATGTTAAAGACCCAAATACTCTTTTTAATAGGAATGGTGTGATGAATGTTTATGATCCAAATTAAAGAGGTAATACTATGAATCCGAATTTAATGTGTCTCTTTCCATAAATTCCTTTCATCTATTTCATTTTATATTCCAAATCATGTTGTGTCTACCTAAAAGAATGGAGAAGTGTCATCATGCAATTTTTTTTTATTGAGTTGTTGTTAATATATAACACCATATATATGTTGTTCATCAATGTAGGTGAATATTAATAATGAATGAAAATATGAATCATAATTAACTATATCAATTCCATAAAATACAATCATGAGTCATTAAGTTGGAGTATCACTAATTTTCCCAATGAAAATATCTAGTGGATGACCATATGGAATTAGTGGAGGATGTGTGTTACATTTAAGATGTATCTCTAAGGTTTACTTGATTTTTTTAAACTCATGTTTAAGAAATGGATTGATAAAAAATCTTTAACTTTTTCTTCCCGTTATGTTTCAATCAAGATTCCCCTATAGGTGTGCTTAAATCAATAATGTTGTCATGAATAAGATCCCATATCTTATGTCTTACCTTGAAGCATTTGTTTGTTAAATGTTTGGCTATTTTATGATACTTAAAATATGCATTTCCATCATAATTCCTTAGTATATGTCATCTTGGATAAAAATTTTGTGGAGGAATGAGTGTTATAATGTTACACTTCAGTAACTTCTTTATAAGTAGATGAGGACATGAAGGTAATCATGGAAAGTACCTCTTTGGTGGAGATGTCATTTGTAATTATTTCATAGGTTGTGATACTGTATTGACTATAGTATTTTCCTCCATATTTTTACCATTTATTTTGTCCTCTAATTTAGTTTCCTTCAAAACTTCATTTTTGAGGTAGTCACAATATTTTATTTATCTTTAATTTTGGTCGAATCAATTATATTGACATCTCTAAACCTAAATGTGTGTCATAACTCATCTAATGATTTTAATTTCTTGAATATAATTGGTTCCTGGAGTGGTGGTGAATACAATTAATTTAAAATATCTTTTAGTTAAGTATCACCCATAACATTGGTCATCTTAGTTAGCATGGTCTTGTATCAAATCACACAGTACAATTTAGTTCATTAGAGCCTTAATTTAGCTTACCAATTTTAGTATATCATAACTTGTGATCAACATTAATGGAAAAGTTTGTTAAGAATTGGTTATAAAATAGTTTGAAAAATCTTATATATTAAAGAGGAAGATCATAAAACCATCTCAATTCATAATATTTAAGATTTATTGGAAATAAATTGGTCAATAACTTATCATTGTATGTATACTCCAAATAGAGCTACATGGAATGATCCAAGGTGTTGTTCAAGATCACCCCTTCATTTAATGGGAGCTAGGGATATAATAATCCTTATAGGTTGGTATATCAAGATCCGATTCAAGGATTTATCACAAAATAATTAATTAATATTAAATAAAAATATAATAATAAGAAGCTAAAAATGCCTCTCAAGAAGAAAACCACAAGGAGACACTAATATTAAAGTGGGAAATTGAAGTTATTGAGAAAAAAACCCATGTGATAATTTAAGAATCTTGTCCACAAAATATTCACAATATAATTCCTAGGAAAAAAATGTATTTGAGAAGAGAGAGAGAGTTTCTAGTATCTAGTTGAATAAAGGAGAAGAGAGGGATCATTACATAGCATTATATGAGGGGAGAAGGAGTTATTAAGAATCCCATCATGACCTTACAAGGCCTTCTATGTGTGTGACAAGTGTCTTGTTCCCTTATAAAGATAAGGTAAGAGTGTAACATTGGGGTGATGAGTTACATGCATAAATAACTCCAAATATCTTAAGGAAGACAAAATGGTGAGTGATACCTAATAGAATCTAGATTTATGTGAATTAATAATTCACATAATTACAAATTCTCCACACATGAATAAAACTTGTAATAAAAAATTATCCAAAATAAAGGTTAATCTTAGAACTCCCCCTTAAACATTATTTTGGTGTTTTACAATCAAAAAATAAGGGAGTAAATATTACTATCTCTCCCCCTTGGTGAGGACTTGCTTCAATACTAACATGTTTTAAAAGATTAGAAATTTGTGTTTACATAATGGTTTAGTGAAGATATAATCCATTTTCACTTATGTAGGATAGAAAGAGAGAAGAATTGATTGTCTTTAGGAATTTCATGTTGAAAGTGATGTTAAAACTCAATGTGCTTGGACATTACATGGAAAACCAGATTTGTTGCTAAAGAAATGACATTTTCTTGTCACCAAAAATTGGAGTAGGTGAAGATTTATTGAGGCCCAGACATACAAGTCTTAATTGCCAAATTACTTCTTTGAAAACATTATGAAAAGATTTATACTTAGATTTAGTGAATGATAAGGATATTGTACTTTGATTTTTATTATTCCATGAAATTGTGTCAGAATCTAAATAGAAAAATAGCCACTTATGGACCTTAAATGATTAGGATCACTAGCCCAATCATAATTAGAATAACATACCAAATAAAAGTTTATATTCAAGGTATACACAATGCCAAAAGTTAGAGTACCTTTAATATAATGAAGAATCTTCTTATCATCTTTAAAGTGAGTAGTTTGAGGTTTTGATATAAAAGAAGAAACCAATAAAACAAAAAATATATATTAGAACATGTATGAGTAACATAATTTGAACTTCCAGTTAATTACCTATAAAAATTATGATCCACACTTTTGGTTTCCATGTGATTAAATTTTTTTACATAATGCTCACAAGGGGTAGCGACATGTTTACAATCCAACATGTTACACCTAGATAAAAGGTCATTAAAATATTTATATTGAGAAACTGAAATGTTAGATTTTTCTTGCAAAACTTCAATGCCTAAAAAAATAATTAAATAGACCTAAAATTATCATTTCAAATGTGTTCTTTAAAGCCTTTTTAGTGGAGAAAAACCATTGAACTATTACTAATAGTTGTGATCAAGCCGTCAACATATAAAATAATGATAATTATCCCACTTGGAGTGTTTTGTAAAAAAAATTAAGATCATTAGAGCTATGATTAAGTCCTCGAGGTATAAAAATTTGATATAATTTATATTAACATTCTTTAGGAGATTGTTTTAAAACATGAATGGTTTTATTTAATTTTTGAACAAGATTCTAATTACCTTTCTTAGTAAAACTACGAGGTTTGAAAATGTTGATTTTTTTATGTAAATAACCATTCAATAAATCACTCCTAACATCCATTTGATAAATAGTCAAATGCATTTGAGAAGCTATAGCTGAAAAAAATTAATTGTGGCATCTTAACTATGGGTTTAAAAGTTTAATTATAATTAGTTCCTATCGGTGTAGGTTGTTTATCCATTATATGTTTTTCCTATACATATATATTAAGATTGCATAGTTGGAACAATTAGGTCACTTAGGTTTAATAATGAGGTCATTAATCACACATGCACTTGCTTATTTGTAGTCAACATGGTTGTATTATTCATTTCAAAACTAATTTTGACATGTGGGGCTTGACATATTGCACATGGGTTTACTATTCAATTGGAAATTAAGTTGTATTCTCATTGCCAAATGGATGTGGCTTAATACCTCTCCTATACCTATATAAGGACCTCTCCTCCAAGGAATTCATAGTGGATTATGTGTAGTATTGAATTATAGCAGTTTGTCTAGAGTAGAGTTCAATAGGTTATTTATCTTGTAGACCATTTATTGTTGCACTAGAGATCTCGTTAATACTTTGAGATTGGGTGTGTGCCAATAGTATTTTAGTAAGATTTTTATATCAAAATTTATCACTAATACATGGTATTATATTTTTTACTCTGATTGTGATTTCATTCATTGTGACAAAGTTGTGTGTTCGACCTTCTAGTATTCAAAATTAGAAGTCTCATACGTAGATGATTCTTATAGTTCTTTAAATTTAATAAAAAAATCTTGAAAATAATATAAATTTATAATTTTACACTTGATTTTGAGAAATTAAACGTAGTTTGAAATAACCATTTATAACTTACCAAATTATGACCTTTATGGAGAGGGACTAAATCCCAAGTGTGATTAGAGATTAAGGATTTTTATTCATCATGAACTTATTTTTATAGATGAGGGTGACCTTGATCTTGTTTATGTTTTTGATGGTAATTATTATTCATAATCTTAGACATCAAATCATAGTTACAAAATTGTTTCCTAGTTCTAAGAGTATCATTAAGATCCAAATCAATTATAGTAGCTTCTAGCATTGTCCTTGCCCACTTAGGCATATTTTTAGGTTGGGAAAGAATAGAATAAGAAGTTGTAACTTTAGGAATAACCTTATTATGTAAAAAATAATCTTGATCATCACTAGAGGAAAAAGGAAAAGATGTAGAAATGATATCAAGAAAATTCGAATTTGAAACACAATCTAATACACCATCTTCAAAAATTATAACATCCCTTTTAATCTTAATTTTGTTTATTCAAGTTTCTTAAATCATATAATATTAAGATGAATCTTCATAACCAACAAGATAAAGGTTTTTTTTAATTTTAATATAACTTCTTACATTTTTCCTGAGGAATATGCAAAAATGTATCACAACTAAAAACATGTAATTGTTTTAAATTAGCTTTTATGTCACTCTAAGCTTATTCAGGGTTAGTTATTAAAAAAAATTACTAGAAGTCCTATTAATGGCATAAAAAACACAATACATAGGTAAAATAATAATAATAATAATAATAATAATAATAATAATAATAATAATAATAATAATAATAATAATAATAATAATAATAATAATAATAATAATAATAATAATAATGCAAAATTTTAGTGTGCAACATACACCTAGACATTTCAGTGATAGTCCTATGTTTACGTTCAACAAGAGCATTTTGCTTAGGTGTGTAAGAAATAATATTTTCATGTTTAATACCATGTTGCTTAAAATATGAAAGAAAATAATTATTAATATATTTATTAAAATTATCAATTCATAAGATACATAAAGAAAAATTATATTGTTGTTCAACAAAAAATGTGAAATTCAATGAAAATATGTAGAACTTGATCTTCGGTTTTTTAAAAATAAATCCAAACTTGACTAGTGTAATAATTTAAAAAATTTAAAGAATATTTTAGACCATTAATAGAAGGAGTTTGTGTAGGCCCTAAAATATCCCTATGAAATGAATGAATATTTTTAGTTTCACACCAAGATTATTTTTTTAGAAAAGATTCTCTATGTATTTTACTAGCCATACATCCACTACAAAAATAATTAGTTGGAGGAATTTCAGGAAAACCATGAATCATTTGTGTTTAATCATAAGTGCAATATTTTGGTAATTAATATATCTTATTTTTTCATGTCATAATTTACTATCAATTAAATCAATTAAAACAAGAGTAGAAGAGGAAGTAGAGAATTTAATAAACTGAAATAGGTTATAGTTATTTAAAAATGTAGAAATAAAACCATGCACCATATTGAGTTTATTTAGGAGTGAAATATTTTTTAGTCAATATGTCCTAATATTTCATGCCAAAAGTTAGCATCAATTAAATCATGAGTAGAGGAGGAATAATAAAATTCAATAAAATTAAACAAGTTATTATTATCTAAAAAGGTGGTAGCAACAACCTAAAAGTCTTGCTTGCAATGATTTAACATAAAAAGTGTCATTAAAGAATTATAATTTATAGTCCTATTTACATAATTGAGGAATGGAAACCAAATTTAATTTTAAATGAAGAACAATCAAAACACCATGCATTTCACCATTATGGATTTGAAAAGATCTTATTATTAAATTATTGAAATGGTGGTTCACTCTGTATGCCCTCACTTATATATATTTCCTTCATTCTAATCATCTAGTTCTTTTCATCTAATTGTGATAAGCTATCTTCACATCATTATATTTTATACTGAACTCTATTGGTTGTTTTGATGTAACCTTAGTTCTTTTCTATATGAATTCCATGTTTTATCTTAAAACATTATTTGATATGAGGTGCGATGTTTTATTTTCTAATGACTTTACTTTGTTGCACATTAGTTGAATCTAAAACATCAACCTACTTTGGGAAATATTAAATCTTTGGATTGAATTTTCATTAAATGCCTTATGAGTGACCATTTTTTACCTATCTTGCACAACCCTTTAGCCAATTCTTCATTCCCAAACTTAATTGATTAACCCTGTGTTGACCTCATGTTAAATTTTCTTTGCATTACTTTTTCATTATTTTTATTTTTTCCTTTGATATTCTATGATGTTAAATTTTCAAACTATGGTATGATGGCCTATGATATAAATATTACATTATATACAACTATAATACAAACCTACAAAAATACAATAAAATATAAAATGAAACAAAAAATCCTAACTATATGGTGTTGCTTAGAACCCACTCAATTCTCAACATGAGATTAATAGAGATCATTTACAAAAAAAAAAATTAAGTACGTATCCATTTACATGTCCTAGAAGAATATTTCTTTGAAGGTCCCTTATTACTATTATTACTTACTATGATACGTCATGGATGACATATGTTATTTTCCACTAAATGCATAGTTTACCTAAATGTGCCGAAAATATGCTATCATACAATAGTACCATGTTCTCTAGATAAAAATCCTTAAATCATAGATAATGATCATGCCATGATTTTTTACTCCACTTATTTATTTCTTGTGTTCAAATTAATATTTACCTTCTTTCCTCTATAAAATTTATATCCATACACCTTTCCTATATTAAATCTTGATCTCTTGGCCACATTAGCATTGTGATTCACAGAATCAAAACTATATATTACATAGGCATAATTTTTTTTAATCCATATACTAATTGGAAAAGATTGATCCTTTTCATATGATTATACTTAGTAATTTATTCCCACAGGATCCTAATAATTTTATCCTCCCAATCATCACTTTTCGCATTGCATATTTTTGTAACCATATTCTCAAGGATGTTATTAGATGTTTCTACCTATCCATTGGCTATAAGGTGATATGATGTGATTTTACGATTCAATATCATGAATTATTATGTCAAAGTATTCATAATATTTTTAACGAATTGTGTTCCTTTGTCAGTGAATAACTTCATCAAACATACAAACCTATTAATGATGTTCTCATACAGAAACTTGGTTATGTATCATGCGTTATATCCTTGTGCCACATCAACTTATACCCATTTAATGAAGTAATTTGTCACAATAATTGTATACATGACATGACTACATTTATTGGTATATTAATAGGTCCTAAAAATTCAATTCCCCATTAATCAAAATGTTGCATTGCTAACATCAAATTCAAAGGAATTTCATTCCTTTGTTTTGAACTTCCTATTCTTTGACAAATGCCACAGTGTTTTTCAAATCTATGTGCATCTAAGGGAAGGGTATACAACCACATGAAACTTTATAATAACTTATTCGTATTTGATTATCTTTTGGAGTGTCCTACAATTTGCTAGTGTGATTCATCCATAAATTTCATTCTCTCATGATCCAAAGCTACTCTAGACAACACATAATCCTTACTAATTTTATACATAAATACATTGATAATATAGAAAGGCATGTCTCATGTGACAAACTAATTTTTATAAGTTTTGAAATAATCTGTAGTAAAAAATCCATGTTCTAATAAAATGGTTGTCTTCCACATTCTTAGGAATCATAGAGACTCTAAATAAGTGTACATCTAGAAATTGATCTTTCACTTATTCTAGATATTCACCATTTATTATTCAGATAATATGATATAGTCCCACATTTTATCTTTCTTGGTTTTTTAATTGATCTTAAAATTAAATTATTAGAATATCATTGGCCATATGTATATCCTTCCACTTAGCATAGGCTTATTCACTAGGTATCATAGAGCTTAGTGATTTATAAAGAATTCAAATGGTGTTGCTAAGAGGTATTTCCTGAATTTATAATGTGAAAAGACCATAACTAGGTCCTCTCACTCTATTATATGGAAATTAATCTCTATTGGCTACAACTCTATGATTGTGATGTGAATGGGGTGATCCAAAGCTCCATTTCTTGGCTGAGCCAATACAACTTATACTATAGTTCTTGAAGTGTCTACATGCACATGCAATGGCTTACTCCAATCAAGGAACACTGATAGGGGTATTCTTACCAACCTCTATTTCAAATCCATAAAATATGCTTGAAAATCATTAATCCTCTCAAAATTTATATCTTTACATAATAATCTCTCTATTGGTATAAGTATAGTTGTGTGCACTTTGATGAACTTGTGGTAATACCCTGTATGTCTAAGGAAGGATATCACTTTGATAGAGCTTGTAGGAGGTGGCATACTCACAATGACTATGATTTTCTCTTGATCAACCAAAATACCATTATTTCACACTACGTGTCCTAAGATAACACCAAATAATGTCAATTATTAATAGATTTAAATTCAATAGGATGCATAGATCTTGACATCATTCTAATATGAGTCAAAAATTGGATAGGTTTTCTTTGAATAAAGAGAAAACATCCCAATAATTTTGATAGACTTCTAGAAAATAATGGATGAAATCTTTGAACATAATGAACAATCCCTATAAAAAATGGTAGGGTTATTCTCCATACAAAAAAGCATTACCTTATATATGAAAGTTCCTTGTTCTATTGGATTTTTTTATTTTAGTCTGATCTTTGGTTATGACCAATATCTAGTGATAGCCACTAAATACATCTATGAAGAAATATAATTTCTGCCCTATTAATGACTTGAGAACTTCATTTGTAAAGGGAATTAGAATTGATTCATTCACATAGGCATAATTCAATGACTTACCATAGATGTTGATTTATGTTATATTTTTAGTCTATACCATCATTGCACTTAACCATTCTACATTTCCTACCAGATAGATAATCCATAGTTTCTACATGAGGTTAATTTCAACTATAAACTTAACCTTCATTTTGGGATTTAGCCTATATGGGAACTTGTTAATTTGATGTGAAAAAACTTTGAGTTATATGTATATCTCTCCCAATGAAGGATCAATACCCTTGACTTCTAAAAAAAATGTTGGGAACACATATTGATAATATTGAAATAATTTCATGCCTTTTGATATCTCTTTTTGTGTCTAATAGTCACCCAAAGTCACAAGCTTTGGTGAATCCTTAATATTAATGTTCCTTGCTAGTTTATCTAGTAGTTCTTTATATATCTTATTAGACCCACTTGGCATTGAGTGTCACAATCTTCTTTATCCTTCTTAATCTTTAATGTTTATATTTCCCAACTATGTATCTTCTATTTTCTCTATGATTTTGGCTTTCATTTACTCTATTTCTTGTTCACATTTGAATAAACCCCTCAAATTTAAGTCCTCATTGTTGTCACTATTTTTTTTTATTCTCCATTTTCCATGATCTTATTGTAGGGTTTCACCAAAAAATTGTCTTTTTGACTACTAGGATTGTAGTTTTTTAGAGTTGTGTTCAAGCCTACAGTTTCTTCTTCCTACAACGATCAATATGACACATATTGAGATCCTCTTCTCACCCATAACATAAAAATATATTCATTTTCTATAGTGATTTATACATAGTGGGATTATCATATTAAAAAACAAACATCTAAATAACATCTTGTGGACTTGTGGCCAAGTCTTAGTTTATTTCATGCATTCCTAGTTCATATACCATTTTGTTAGAAGGGTTATTAGGGTATACTTGAATACATGTGACCAATATCTAGGTTTGACATGTTATGAAGACCATAAATTGACATAGATATGAATATGCATTTCAAGACATTGTCATTCTAGTAAAAATGACCACTGACTTGTGATTACAAGTGCTATTTGAAACACAAATCACAATAATTCACATGCATAATCTCAATGCAATTTATTTTACCTATGTTCTACCTAACATGTATCAGAGATGTCTTTTACTAGATAATTTAGTGCAATGATTTGTTGGTTTATATTTGAAACATGTTTTTCCATCTAGAAATATATTGGCCCAAATCCTTGGTTGTAAAGTATTTAGGTAATTATCACTCTATAGCAAACCATTCACATTGGTAACACCTCATGGTATCCTCTTATCCAACTCATCATATGAGTATTTGAATCACAACTTACTAAGGACATAACTTACAAGGGTAGAACACCTTCCTAAGTTGGTTAAATGTTATCCATGTATGTCATAGCCACTTATTATAACAAATCTACTTCAAACTTTGTTGGAGACTGCATATAAGGAGACTTACATTCCCCTATATGTAAATGTGGGATTTTTTTTTTTTTTTATAACCGCTCTAAATGAAGGCTTGCATTATTTATGTAAATGATGAAGGGGATTAGTTTGTAGATGGAAAAATGAATTGATTAACTCATAGTGAATTCTTCTTAAACACATGGCCAACCTTAAACTAGTTGTTCATGTATTCATATGTTGAGTTAGGATATTTAGGAATCATACATATCCTAATTTTAGTACTATTCAAAGGTATGATGATAATATTATCCCTCTTGTTCACTCAAACTTATTACACATTATGTTGACAGTCATCTGACCATCATATTCCCACTTATTTTTAATCAATGTAGGGTAACATATTTCATTGGTATTCATATATATGACTTCAAAGTAATATTACACAATTAGATTAAAAGAATCATTTTTACATCCTCTAGTCACCCAATAGGTTTTACCTTTATGTAGTCTATGAGACTCAACTTAGGTGTGTTGTATTTGAGAGCAAATCATCCAATGGCTTCTTACGTTGACTAAAGGATCATATTTATTATATTTCCAAAGTTGAATACAACATTTGGAACTTCATACCCTTCCAAATTGATATCCATTCATGAGCTAACCTCCCATGCTTTCTTGGTATTTACATACCATACCACCTTATTAGTGCATTATTGAAATCTTTCTTTGTAGTCTAATAGATTATGAAACATATTTTTGATGTTTTATGATATATCTTCATTTCATAGATTGATTACCAATTTGATTAGATCTATAAAATCAATAACTACTCCATCCTACCTCATAATGCACATAATTTGAACATATATTTATATGTCAATGATAAAACATTACTCATTGATGTTCTCTAGTGATGTATATTCTATGGTACATGCGATACCTAATATATCAATCTCATTTTATAGGACCAATATATTTGTCCTATTACACCTTTATAATTTGTTGGTCTTGTTGCATCTCTAATGGTGGTAATCATTGTTCTACATGTTGATGTTGGGTGACTACTTATATGTACACATTATCCCTTGGGTGAAAATTTTTATTCTCTTTGATTTTCTAACATAGGAAAATATTTTGTTTGATTCTACGATATAACTCTCCAATATGCACAATATACCTATCTCTAAGGATTAGTTGGATAATTTCATGTAAAGATATTATATTTTACACATATATAATAAATAATTGGTTTTTATCCCTATCTATCATCTAGTCAATGATTACCTCATTGGTATCTACCTCAGTACCTACTTCTATATCCCTTTTGTCTATGTTGAAAACCATAAACTTTATATTTATAACCATCATATCATCCTTGTCTCTATGGGGGGCTCCATCCCTATTGGTTATGCATACCATATCCCACATATGATCCTTGGGGATGAGATGGGGCCCATCATGTCTCTTATTTTTAGGTTGACACATTGTTCCATGACTATTAACATTGAGGGGATGGTATAAACCATCTTGTCTTGGAATGTGGATATTGTGGTGTCCACCCTTTTAAGCCATAAAGATAATACTAAGGTGAGGTTAACACCCATCCAAGATTAGTTTGATTCTTATTTGTCATGTTTCCATATGGGTTTGGGACCCCTAGTTTTGTAAATAGATCTATTGTGACGATATTGTGAAGAAATTATAATATAGACTTGATATTTTTGGGTGTACTATTGTAAGAAATGAATTTTTTTATCAAATACACTACTACCTAACAGATCTCATAGAACTATTTTGGACTTTTAAATAATCATTCATATGGTGCTCCTCTTTTCTACATTCCATACACCAAAATCCTAGTTTGGGTCTATTACTTTAATGCATCTCATCTATTTTACATTAAAAATATCTCTTTATGTAATTTTGCATCATAGGCTATGGACAATCCCTATAATATTCTATTTATTTTAATCAAATTACAACTTATCTAGCATCTGCATTGCAAGTGAACTCTGTTTGAGCAATGAAAAACCTAATTTAAGGTCATGGTACCTATAAAAAACATGAAACCTTATATATATATTTAAATAAAAAATCCACTCTATTCATCACATCAGATAACTTTAGATCATAGTCTCATACTGATTCACCTAATTTTTGTCAAATCTCTTCAAAATCTTGAATTATTCAACTCATACATTTATTCATTTTAAATTATTTTATTATTTGATCCTTGAAATCCTTAAGGCTTTATTTTTTACCATCCATTTTATTTATAAACTCTAATACTCTACCTATTATATTTACTCTAAGCTCACACTTATTTGTATCCTCTTTAGTTAAAACCTTAACCTACCATTTCGTGTCACTGGTTAATAAGTACCACTCAGTGTTATAATACACATCATACGGTGCCAAAGGTGACAAAAAATCATGCAATGAGAGACATGATTATTATGCTTTCACATAAAACCACTAGTTTTTTAAAACTAAACTTTATAAGTGTCTTAAAATTACTATAATGTGAAACCCAACCTTAATCAATTTCTTCTTATCCAACACTTTCATAGTGCCTTCACTAAGTTATCCATATTTATTTGCTCAATAATAAAACCATGTACTATCCATACCAAATTATATATTTTTTATTATTTATGTTGATAAAATAGGCACATGGGATGTGTACCCTTGAAATGAATGATCCTTTTCTACGATTGTTGGTTCTTTTCTAATTGAACCTACTTTAATCCTATAATTTAACATAATTAATTCAACATGTTATTCCTTCCCTTATCCAAACAATATTATCCCTTGTAAATATGATATAAAAACTCCTAATTAATATAACTACTCCTCTAATCTCTTTCAACTCTCTTTCATTTCATGTTAATCCCTTTCTTAATCTCTATCCATTTCTACACTCTCATATGCATCTTATCCTCTCTCAGTCCCTCTCACTTCCTCATTTTTGAAATCTCTAACACCTCTTTGAGCTTCCATTCATTATTTATTCTCTAAACTCTTTACTCTAATTTAATCGTATCCAAATTAGGATTGTTCTTTTTATCCATCTCATATCCTATCATAGGTCTCACTCTAGCCCCATAATTCATTTTTTTTGTTTCTCTATGTTCTCCATATTTTGGGTTTAGGTTAAATTTTATCCTATTAATTAATCATAATTTAATTCATCATCTCACACATACCCATAATTCCTGATGTGACTACTCCATTGTTAGTTGGGATAGGCACCATGGCCTCTTCCACAACCAACATTTTAGGTAAAATAGGTAGCCACTAATTTTTCTTTTCCATTTATGCCTTTTAGAAAAAAATAATATGTACATTCAAACATGATGAACCATTTAATATTAAACTCAATGAAATATCCATACATATTAGTCATTAGACAATGATCTATTACACACATCCAATGTAGGTCTCGAGTTTACAAATTTTATAAATTTTCCTCAATCCTAAAAAATTGATATTTTTATCTCATTTTGAAGTAATAATGCTCAATTTTTGACAACCATGGAGCTAGAAAACCAAGAAATTAAAACCTAAATATTTAATATATATCACCCTTTATATGTCCACTTACAACCTCTCCCATAGAGCTTCCTATTTTCTTTGCCTCCTTTTATGTGAAGTTATAAATTTGTCATCTAGTCGTTACTCCAAGTCTCTCTGTCCAAGTGAAAATCTCAACATGTTTCAGATTAAATTCTCACCACACCATGATCAGCAGAGTTTCTTAGAAAATTGACTAGAACATGCTAGTTTATGTGTTTCTATGTAAACTAGGATACATGTTTATAATGCAGATATGAGTATAGAATAGGTCAGTGTTTAATCAATTCAAAATTACATGTTTATTAGAGAAACACATATTTAAATTATATATAAATTTCATTATTGTTATGTAATTAAATAGATTTAAGCAAAATAAATTATACACTATACATAAAATAAGTAAGAAAATCCATTCAAAAAACCATCCTCTGATCTCTATATATCAAAACTCTTTTCCTTTGTAATTGATCACTATATGTATAACTACAAATCTATGCTTCTTTGCAGTCTATATTTTAATTTCTAACTCGAATGAGTCTTTTCATATTCTATAGTATTTTGGAAAACATATATGGATGAATGCATACAAAATTATATATGTTATACAAATTATTATACATCACCCACTCGTCATACATATACACTATGATTTTACAATCCTATTCTAATACCAACAATGCATGTTCAACTCATTAATTATGTGGGAAACTTCAAAATAATATAATATCATTTTATTTCTAATAATTTTAATTTACATCAAGTTTTTTTCCTTTAAATCAAGTGTTATTCCATCAAATTAAGTGTGTTCCTTCCATGAAAGTGAGTTTCCATTAAATAAAAATTGAATTTTCATTAATTAATCCATTTACAACTTCACGCTCTTGATACAAAAACTAGATTATTTATTCTCTCTCTCATTCAATCAAAAGTACAAGGTGCTAAATAGATAGTGCAAACCCCTTACATAAATATATGTCCCTAGATTTGACATTTAAGTGTATTCACCTACACCTAATTCTATTTCTCTAAAAATGCTCTAATATATTTCGGTATTTTCATCCCTTATTAGGATTTATTATTATTTTACAAAAATGGAAACATAATGACATCTATTTTTTGAGATTACTTTGCATAACATAATTTGGGTTTCTCCTACATATTTCATTATTTTAAAAACCTTAAAAAAAATGATTACAACCTTAATCTCCATTTCCTCTTTGTACTCTATTCTCCCTCAAGAGAATTCATTCATATTTATTTTAAATATTATAATCATAATTGTATTCACCATGACATTCATAATATTTATTTACTTATTTTGTATATAAATACTATGACTCTTCATCTAATTTATCCTCTTCATATATAAGGTATTCTTACTAATCTTCAAACTTTTCTTCTTCTTTTGTTACTAATGCTACTATAGTTTATTCCTTAAGAATGCTTTTAATGGATTGTATTATTATCATATTCTTTTTTTAAAAATTAATCTCTAACTTGGGTAATGTTTATTTACCCTTCCTCTCCCTCTTCTCTTTAGTTAGTATTTATTTCTTGCATGAAATCCACCCTACTCTTTAACTCTTCTACTTTGGTTGCTTACTCCTCAGCCCATTCTCTTTCTTCATGACAACCTATGGTTTTCATCACCATTTTTATATCTATTAGACTTAGCTAAGCTTGAATAAATTCTTATTCACTTACTTTATTTCTAGCATATTTTATGTGGCCTCCTTACTCTATGGGTTGTTCACCTCCCTCATTATCTTTGTTATTTTTTAAAATAGAATTGAGTTGCTCACTTGTCAACTTCACTCTCTTGTTGTCTCTCAAAGAAATATTAGTCTCTTATCTCTCAAGCCTTAGTACATCAAGATTACTCAAGCATTCTAATTGTATTATTTTGTGCACAACTTGACACATCAACTTATAAACCCTATGTTCTCAACTCTTTAGCTTTTTCTATTCTTTCCCCTTTCTCCAATTTTGAATAACTCCCAAATACATTAATAAACATTTCCAAATATCCTTTTCCTTGCAATCTCTACCCTTTTATGGTCTTCAATACTACACTTTTAAAAACTACATTTTAGCTCTTATATTCATTTAATGATCTCTTTAGAGATCTTTGTACATGAAAATGAATGAATATTACTAGAAATTTTAACTCCTTTCATCATGAGCTTTGTTGGTTACTTTTATTTTCTAGGTTCCTTTCATCTTTGCTTCATGAGCTTATTTTTCATAAATATCCTTATCTCTTTACTTTTTGGTCATGTCTCCAAGGCATGCCTATATTATTAAATGGATATCAATGTATCCTCCATTTTTGCCAATTTTCACTTTATGGTTTTTTACCACTTTTTCACTCTTTACATTTACCCAATTTTATCATAATGGAGAAAATTTACTACAAAAACTTATACCTAACACTATTTTCTAGAATTTATCTTCACCCTCTCATTAATGACAACAATTCATGCTTCTCTTAAAAAATAATAATTGATTCTCTAATAGCCTCACACACTTATCCCACAACTACAACTCTACTTTCTCAATTCTATGTACGTGATACATCTCTCTATATCTATCTTTCGACTCCTTATTCTCTACCTAGGTATACATGATGTGGATCACCTCTATGAACCTTCTAAAATATCTTCACTCAATGTAGGATGTAGTTGAATTTATCTACCCACCTATGAAATATGAACACTCAGACCTCTCTCTCATTTGACTCATTCCCTCTAACCATTGTTTATTAATGCAGGAAAAACAATATATACCTCAACCATAGTTGTTACCAAATCTGATACAAATTGATGCAGTCATGGTTATGGGGTTAAATGATGAAAAAACATAGAACACATATCCTATGACCTAAACAAACAATAAAAACCTCATACAATCCATGTGCTATTAAAATATAAAAAACTATTCTATTTATGATTAAATGATATATTACAACACACACTCACATAAGTAAAAAAACACAAAACATTATTTAGATAAAAAATAAGTGTAGTATTACAACATTAGATCCAATTATTAGGCATGATTCACTCTTAAATCTATATTCAAACCTTGACACTTGTCATCAAGTCTTTGCCTATTATATTCTAATTGCATAGAGAATAACTCTATCTCCAAAAAACTCTAGTTGTTGAACTGAATGTTGTTCCTTATATAACTCATCTATTTAGTTAATTATAAAACTAAATCAATGAAACCTCCTCTCTAATGGATCCTTTTTTCTTCTCAAGGCATTTATAAGAACTGTTATCAAATCACTAACCCTTTCACATCCATTTATAAGTTGTTTTATCTCACTATTGTGACTTTTTGGCTTCCATGAATTTAGAGGCATCTCTAAAATGTGTCATAAACCTTAAAAAATATGATGTCAATCTCTAAACCTTAAATATGAAATTAGGTAAGTTTTATCCTACCACAAGTTATCCAAGAGGTTGTTTAAATTTTTTAGGAGATTTATATGAACAGTAAAATTCCATCATGTTTTAAAGTTATGAGGCAATTCCTAAGGATATCTAGAATATGTATACATGTCACAAGATGTTCTAGAGTATTGTAGTACATATTATGTTTTCCCAAAATATATATTATTTTTTAGTGTTTGTTTTGACATATGATATTCTAATTTTGTGTGGTTACTACATAAAAAATGAGAGATGTCATGGATCCCTATAGATTTTTATAATTTCATGTAAAATCATAGTTTTGAACCATGTTATACTTCAAAAATAATTTTATAAGGTTGTCTAGATGTTTCCTACAAACTATAAGATGCCATTATCCTCCCTAGAAAATTTTAGAGTTATATGTTGAACTATAGTTCAACATTATGGTTTTAAGTATTGTGCCACTTGTTTAGACCACTTCAATTTTATATACACACTATAAAATAATATGGTGTAATGTAGAGTTATTTAAATCTCTCAAGAGAATCATAATTTCAAATTAGCTTTTCAAATTTTACAATAATAAATATGAGTGTGTAGAAACTTATGTCAATAATATTATGATATGAGAGATATTTCTGATCTACTAAAATTGTTCTAGAATATTCTAACACTAGTTCCCTTATTCTTGTTTTTAATTTAAGAAATATTGCTTGACAACCTTAATTCTAGTAAATCAAATTTTGAGAATATGCAATCTTCATATCCTAGTATAGATTAAATAAAATGATAGACCATATGAATCCATATTTGTATCTAGATTATAGAAAATAAGTATCCTTTCCATAATGTTATTTATGATATTCTTGACCATGACTAATTAGTGTACATAAAACTTGAAAGCAATGCAAAAGTACATCATAAATACCTAATAAGATAAAAAGGAATAATCTTAAGATAATGTTGACTATGTAATCTTCAAATAACTCGATCTAACCATGCAAGAGTTATCATACATCTAAATGATAATACATGAAATAATGCACATGTATGTAAAATATAACATATACATACATATGTATGATCCAAGAAATACATAGCATTATCTTTTAAGGTATCACACTACCATAATATTAATATAAATACATGTCAAACCTAACAACATGCAATTGCTTTCAAAGGAAAATGTGTAATGTTTGAAAGTTTATAACATGAGCTTAGTGTATCCATTTCTAAAGACATGAAAGGATGTATTTACTAAATTTTATTAACTCATATTTTATGGAATTATAAAAATTATTCCATCAAAATTATGAAAAAAAATAAAAAGACAAGATTATACTATCTAAACGTTAAATGGATTGAAAAACTATCTAAACCCAGTAGATTAAAGAGTGGTATAATATACATGGCATGGAAATTAAATAATAATAGTATATAATACAAATACTAATATATATAAATGATAATTAATATTTGTATGATAAATGTTTAAATATTTACAAGTTTCTTCTAATAAAAATTATTTAACTCAAATTTATCTATAAATAATAGAAATGTATGAGTATAAATTGAAAATAAAAGCTACTAAGAATTCTATATTAAAGAGTAACTAACTACAATAATATAATATGAAAAGTATTATAGTAACTTGGATAACTTCTCAAGAGATTATTTTAAACTACATGACTAATTAAGTGACGAATTACATGACTCGAGTCTATCTTAAATCCCTAATGGATTAACTCATGATGTTTTGGAATATGAATTTCCATAGTTAAAATTATTTTCAATTATGTTTTCTTGTCTATTTGTGCATGTGATAGATCCTTTTCCATGACATTTATTTTCCATAGTGCCTATGAATTATTAAAATGTTAATAATGGGACATATGAGTGGTGTCATGATTTATGGATATGCATAATTTGATTGAGTAATTTTTGGACTAGCTACTAATGCATGTTATTTAAAAGTTTGGGAGGTAAGGAGATTTTCTATTGCTGAGTTTTTTCTACTCTCATTTTACAATAGGAACATGAGGATTCAAATTTTTAGTTGAGACATTTCATATTTTAAGTGTTAGCCTTCATTTTGAATCAATTTGTTGAAATGTTTGCATTTTATAGATTATATTGAATCAACATTTTGTACTTGAACATAGTAATTTGTATGTTTTTCATTATATATAGTTTGTATAAATATTCTAGAGATGCACATCTAAAAATATAATTGATATTTTAGTTTGAAGAGAATATTTTTCATGTATTTAAAATTTGGTATTTTCATATGTTTTGGTTGTGAGATGCCTGGACACATCCCAAAGGATCACTATTTCAAAGATTTAAGATTTTGATGATGTTCTATATTTTAAGATAGCACATCATTGTTCATGTTGGATTAAATTACATTTGATAAAACATGCATTTTTTAGCACTCTAGTGAGTACAATATTGACATACATTATAGCTTGGTTTTTTATATTTGTTCTCAACATGTTTTTCAACATTTGTAGATTATGTGATTAATTGGAGAATTTTGGCATATAGTTGTTAAACATATAAAACAAATTATGCATTTATTGAGGGTCTCCCTATGTTTCATGTATCCAAATATATCTTAGCATTTTCAGTTTTTCTACAGAGTTTTTAGGTTGTCCTAGTTTTTAGTTTTTAGCTAATACTCTTATTTTTGGAATTAAATATTTCAAAGTTGATTTTTTAAAACATATGATTCATGTAACTGAGGAGACAAGAGTTACACATTTATTGAGATATGATAGTTGGCACAATTTTTTTCCATGGGAAATTTTTGTGTCTTCTTGAGTTTGGAGAGATAAGAGTCATTAACTATAGAGATCATCAAGAGAATAGTTCTTCATCAAAGACTATTAAGATAATTTTTATTCATAAACTTAAGATGATAAGATTTGGGAAGTTTGAGTTCTATTTAAACACATTGATGGAGATTTAGATATTTATAGTGGAGATAACAAGAGATATCGTATTGGAGAGATTTGAATACTCTTAATAGGATAACGCATGAGATATCACATTGAAGAGATTTAAAAACTCATAGCAGGTGAAAGCATGAGATTATTGTAAATAAAAATTTGACATATAATATTCACCTTTGTAGTGAACATGTTTGGATTCTTGGGCACATGAGTGAAAAATATGCTACCAATATATCGAGATGATTGTATTGTATAGAGTTTGAGAATGGGTTACTAAAACATGGATCACAGTGGTTATATTAGAAATTGATTAAAACAAAAATATATTAATAATAAAAATACATTCAAATGATTGGAATGTAATAGATAAATATTGTAAAAAATAAAAGAATGAAGGTGAAAGGTCATTTTTTACCTTTAGTTTCTCAAAATTAGATTTGAAAAGGTTGTGAATTAATGTATAGAATACCTTTATACATAAATTAAAAATAATGTATTATGTACCTTTTTACATGATTATATATAATAATATTAATTATTGAATTATCTTTGTGTTCATTTATCATTATTTTGTCTATCTTTATGGCGTGAAATCAATAATCTCAAGCTAATGGCAATCATTTTCAAACATAGCTATTATAAAATAACATCGAGAGGATTATATTGAGGGGTGCATTACCTCATGCAATACTTTAGCAAAAAAATCATGGCCTTCATATGCACATGTTCTCGTCCACTAGCTCAAGAAGCATCTAACAATGTATGCTCATGTGGGAAGCTCATAATATAAAAAAATTGTACCTAAAAGGTGAAGGATTTGACTCTTAATGATTAATTTTTATTTAAAATCAATCCCATTGTACTGAATTTGAATAAGTGGAAACTGTATGAACATCAAAAGGCTTAGGCTATGGTCCTATGAAGGGAGGTTTTGCAAAATTTTCTTAGTAAATGCTACCAAAAAAATTTAGAAGTCATTTCCATTTTAATGGTCCCATGAATTTTATATTTTTTTGTATTGAGAAAATTTAGATGATAAATTATAAGAAATATATACCAATATGATTTTATCAAATTCTTAGAAAATATAAAAAAAAACATACATTCAATGTGCTATATGGACAAGTCATTAAGTTGGTGGGGAAACTTTTTTGGCCCCTTCTCCTTCACAGGAGCTTAAATCTAATGGCTGAAAATGTGGGGCTTGTATTTAATAGAAAAAAAAAATCAGATTAATCCTTTTAATGTATTGTTTAAGTTTCATAGAACTTCTCTAGTAATAAAAAAATAAGAGCCCATGCCCTTTTGATGGGACCACATCTTTATAATGTAATAAAACATAACAAATATACATAAGAATTACTCCAAAGACTTTAAATATAAATGATCTTTCATAAATTAAAATATTAATTTTTTTACTATATCTATATTATTATCTAAAAATTTATAATTTAAATAATACCAATAATAATAAAGTGCAATATCATAACACCTATCAAAATATAAATTTAAAAAAAAGAAAGGAAAAAAATTGAATTCAATTCTCAATTAAATTTGACTTAATGATATATACTACCATCAATCAAACAATAAAAACAACAATCATCCTCCATAATTTCTTTGGACCAACCTTTCAATTTAAACTCATTTTCACCATTACAACATTGTTTGACTACCTATAGATACAACAAAACAATTTTTCAAAATCGATGTTCTAAACATAATTAGAAAATCCAGTTTTGTTTGTTCTCTTCATTCCATCAACGTTAACCACACTTGCCCTTTCTTACTATAAAATCAATCACTTTTCCCAATCATTTTAACAATTGGAAAATTCAATCACTAGTAAAAATGAATGAAGAAAACAATATAAAACTTCAAATAATAAAAATTAGAAATTCGAGGTGCGAAAGGGATTGATTAATTTTTATTAATTTTAAATTATTTTTTATTTTTATATAAAAACCACTGAATTATATAAACATTGATATCTCCTAGAGGAATACATCATACTCAGTATGCATATTAGGGCAAAGATTTGTACCCACCATCATTCTAACAATGTCAAACTGCAACCCTGTGGATAAGAGATGCTTACTTTCACCACAGCCCATTATAAATCTGGGAAGTCTTGACATTCTATCCACTCCAGCAAACACAACACAGGAATTTAAGGCCTTAAGAGACGCTTGCTTTCACCACAGCCCATTATAGATTTTGGCAACCTTGGGATTTTGTCCACTCCTTCAGCAAACACAACACTCATACCCATAAACAAATGAGCTTCTAAATGGCAATGGAACTGCCACACCCCTGGATTATCAGCTCTGAATCTTATAGCCGTCCAACCAAATCGGAACACCGGTACAGTGTTCTTCATTGGCGGATTTAACAGGTTAAACCTGCTTGTGTCCTTCAAGGGATCAAATGCCCCCTCTCCATAAGCCAGAACCCATAAACCGTGGCCATGCAAATGCCACGGATGTATCTCGCTTGTGTTGTTTTTCAGAATGTTGGCATTCTGCAAAATCACGTCGACTATGGAATTGAACTTCAACGTATAGATTGGATTACCGTATGTTGCATTTTGGTTGATTTGAGGGCTGAATATGTCATAGGGCCAGTAATTTTCACGAGGCTGGAATTCATCAAAAGCCTTGCTTAGATTGTACTTGATAGCTATCAGATATGGCGTATATGGTGGCACAAATGAGATGTTATTGACTGCCCACCTGATGTGCCCATCAATCTTGTTCTGTGTATTTAGAAGTACGATACGCCTGTTGGATTGAAGAGGAGGAGAGATTACGTATCCTGCTCTGGACCTGTATAATTTGGCCTGATTTATGGTGTAGGAAAAGTCATTCCAGAGGGGACCAGTTGGAAGCATAGACGGAGGAAGCATGGATGAGGGATTGGGAACGTAGTTGAAAATGGCACGCCCTGTGGGTGTTTTGGGTTGACGACCACGTACATTGAGAGCTGCCCAGTAATTTCTGGAAGGATCTTTATCGGCTGTTATAAGAACAGAATGTGTCTCGCCAGAGTATATGTCCAGGTCTTGCACCATAAAAGGCTCTACATATTGTCCGTCGGCCTCCACGACAGTCATGTTATGTCCCTGCATTGCATTTCATCGAACATTATTTAAATCACGGTGACCATCAGTATAAGGATAAGAACACAGTATTGTTGAAGTGTTCTTTTATTGGTTTCAGAAGCCATTAAAATAAAAGAAGGTAACGGAGATGTTTTGGCGGGATCTGTTGGTAATAGTAATCTTTAACCGCTTGCATTAACTCCTTCAAAATATGTATTTTCAAAATCTTCTTGGGATTTTAAAACTCCATCCATCGGCTGACACCCTCCACAAAAATATAAATGCTGTCTATATAAACTTAATGGGTGAAATGACTAAAACACTACCCATGGTTTTTTTTCAAATACATGCTTCTGGAGAGCAACGCAGCAGTCTAAAAACACTCTAACAGAACAGAAGAACAAAGCAGAAGTTGACTGAAGTCCTGCGCACATGAGCCTAAAAAGTAGTATGGTCGGAGCTTGCTCGAGGCTAAGCTGAGCATGTCTGTACGAGATTCAAGTAGGACTGCTACCCAAGCCCAGCAAAGACTCGCCTGTTACGCTGCGCACATGTGATCGAACTAGCCCAGCTGAGCGCGCATTCAAACATCCCAGCCGTACAGGGCTCCGCGCTTTTTAACACGTTTTTTATACATGCATTTGAAAAACTACATACAGCTAAATCATTTGCCAGATACGTGGCAGTGTTTAATTCACTGGAAGTCAACTTTTTACAGGAAATAGTACCAACATTCCGAAATATGTGCCGAGCTCGGGGTTGGCCTAGGCAGCAGCGAGGCCTCTTGGAAAGCCCAGTACGGGTTAGACCAGGTCCCCCCGAAGCACGTTGAAGATGCACTTTACCGTGCATGTGCGCGGTACTTGTGTGATGACAAATTTCGGACAGGATTCCTTTTTTAAAAATATTTTCAAGTTAAACAGTGTCATGTATGTACTTGCTGTACGTTTTTCAGGGACTAAGCATGAATTGATTTGTTCGAAATGCATTTGTTCGAAATGCGTCTGGAGTAAACATCATGTACGCTGGCAAGGGAGAATAGCGCACTCACTGAGGTCATCTCCAGCATGGTCAGCTCAATGATTTTCCCCCCTTAAACATGAATTGATTTGTTCGAAATGCGTCTGGAATGAATACCATGTGCGCCGGCAAGGGGGAAAAGCGCACTCATCGAGGTCATCTCTAGCACGGTCAACTCAATGATTTTTCCTCATGTCCGGAGGATATGAAAGAGCAACAGTTTTGAAAAGCACAGTAATTAGAATTTTAAGCAATGACACTGGGAAATAGAACACAATATTTTGGAACAGGGAAGCAAAGAAAATAGAACAATGGTTTGAAAGAAAAACACAACCGTAGTTACAGAAAGGAAGAACAACAGAGCAGCAAGAGTAGGTTGTATACAACAATATAATTTTATCAATATTTTTTTGTTTTGTGTGTATCTTTTGTGATTGCAATTGTATAAATTTAGTGGACAATAGAATCTTCAAATATTGGAGCACACACTATCTATAAATTTCTAACAAATTAGTATCAGAATCTGTTTTTAGGGTATTTTTCATCATGGCTGTTAGCAGGGGCAATTCATGGTAACGACCACCTATATTTGATGGAAAAAAATGATGTCTGGTGTATCAAAATGAAAACAATATTTTGATCTTATGAGTTATGTGAGCCAGTTGAAGGATGGTATATAGAGCCAACAAACGAGGATACACTTAATATACTCAACCACAAAAGAACATGTTAAAGGAAAATAAAAAGAAAGATACAAAAGCTTTGAGTTACATTTAACTATTAGTGAGTGATTCCATCTTCCCAAGGACAACAACAGCTATTAAATATAAGCAAGTATGAGATATTTTGTAGAATGCATACCAAGGAAGTGATAAGGTGAAACTAGTTAGTCTATAACTATTAACGAGACATTTTAAAACCCTATAAATAAGGGAATCTAAGTCCACCAATGATTTTTTATTAAAACTATGAATATAGTTTATCAAATCAAGACAAATAGAGATGTTATAAAGAACCATAGGATAATAAAGAAGGTTCTAAGAAGTCTTCCTATAAGGTTTGATCTTATTGTGGTAGCAATAGAAGAGTCGAAGGACTTAAAACAAATGATAGTTGATGACTTAATGGGCCCATTGCAAACCCATGAACAAAGGCTAAATAGGATGTTAATCTCTTCTCTTTAATAAGCCTTCAATTTTCATATAATTGTGAGGTAGAAAGAGAAGAGCCAATAAAAGAGGAAGAAGCATAATCTATAATAGCCAAGAAGGAAGAAGCAACAATGATTAGAATCACAAGGGAGATAGAGAAGTAACAATATTTCTCGAGGAGTTTTTTCAAAAAGATATGAAAAATTTAATGTCTAATGCCAGTATTGTAACTAATATATACCATAGGCAAGTGAATGTATGAAAAATGAGTTAGATATGAATAGAAAAAATATAAAATTTTCTAACGGAAGGGAAGCTACAAATGATAGGAATGAGAATGATGTCTTTTTAAGCACTTGCAACGTAGCTAAGCAAAACAATAATGAATTATGATATCTAGATAGCGGTTGTAGTAACCACATGAATGGAACAAGAAAATGTTTAATATATAGATGAATCGACAAATTCTGAAGTTAAAATGAGAAACAATGACAAAATCCTTGTTATGGGCAACCAAAGTATCTTGAATTACACCAAGCAAGGTGAGAAGAGGCAGATTTAAGATGTCTATTATGTTCCAGGGTTGAGATATAACTTCATGAGTGTTGGAAAATTAGTCTAAAAGGGATATAGAATTAAATTTAAGAATGAAAAATGCATAATATCTGAGAGAAATGGAAGCAATAAGCAAATGACATTTGCTAAAATGGCAAAGAATAAAATGTTTACATTAAAAATACAAAATGAGTTGTTTACAACAATTTAAAAAATTGTAGTGGGTCAATCTAATCTATGGCACTTCAGATATGGTAACTTGAGTTTCACTCGTATGAATATTCTTTATAAGAATCATATGATAAGGGGACTACCTTTAATTGAACAACACAATAAAGTTTGTGAGGGGTGCATATTGGGGAAACAAGACAACCGTTTTTACCTCAAGTAAATCATGGAGAAAAAATCATCTACTTGAGCTGATTGACATAGATTTGTGTGGTCTCATGAAAATCCTCTATGTAAACAAAAATAAATATTTCATAATATTTAAAGATTATTTCAGTAGAAAGTTTTAATTATTAAATCATAAATATGAGGCATTTGATATCTTCAACAAATTCAAGGCCATTGTTAAAAACTAAAGTGGCCACTATATAAAGATCTTGAGAACACATAGAGGGGGAAAATATATTTGAAAAGATTTTCTAGTCTTATATAATTATAATAAGTTCAAGAGAAATTTACTGTAAGGTGCAAACTACAACCAAATGGTGTGATAGAAATGTAGAATAAAAATATTCAAGAGATGGAAAGAAGCATGTTAGAGGCCAAGGAATTGTCAAATGAATATTATGTTGAACTAGTCGGAGTAAAAATTTATTTGTTGAATAGATGTCCCTCAAAAAGTGTTCATGATATGAGTTGTCAAGATACATGGAACAATAGAAAGCCCAGTGTTAAACACTCAATATTTTTTACATGTGTGGAAATATACACATGTGCCTAACAAGAAAAGAATAAAATGGGATGACAAATGAGAAAATTGCATTTTTTTAAGATATAGTGAGCAATCAAAATCTTAAAAGTTATTCAATCTAGTCAAAACATAATTGTTAATCAGTAAGGAAGTTCAATTACTAAAATATGTAGCATGGGATCATAAGTATGAACAACATAAAAAAAAAACAAGGGTTAGTGGATACATACTAGAAAGTGAAGCAACAAGTAATACGTCCACTTTTATGACTAAATGGATTCTTATCTCATAAGGGAATGACTCCTCAAGTAGAAAAAAATAGAATTAAACTCAAAATGCAAATCAAGGGACTCCCTTAATCATCTTCTAATTTAATTAGGAAAAATGCTTCATCATCTTTATGGAAACACTCAAGCAAAGAAAGGAGCCTGTAAGAGATATGTGATAAACAAAGGTACAAAGATGATCATAATAATACTATTCATTTTTCTTAATTTTTAGATGATGATCCCATTTACCTTGAAGAATCAATTAAGGATAGGAAACAATATCAAGACATGGATGAGGAAATGGAAGAAATTGATAAAAATGAGACATGGGAGTTAGTAAACCTTCCAACAAGAAAGGTCATTGGTGTCAAGTGGTTTTACACAACCAAAACCACCACATAAGGCAAGATTGAAAGATATAAGGCGAGGCTACTTGTCAAAGTGTATAAGCAATGAATTGAATGAAATTATAATGAAACATTTATTCATGTAGTAAAGATGCAAATTGTGAGAAATATCTTAGCAATAAAATCTCAACACAAGTGGAAGGTGAATCTGATGGATGTCTATTTAACCCTAAAATATAGATTATGAAATCTAGGGTTAAAGGGGATAGAGATAACCTAGGGAAAAATGGTGGAAAACTATCTTTATATCATGTCAATTAATTTAAAAACATAGGCAAATAATATTTTGAATTTATATATTGAGATATACTAAAAATAAAAAGTACAACTATGTTAGATATTGCAATTATAATGAAAACAAGATGATCTAGACTTATAACAAGAAAGAATAAAACTAGAAGTAGATTTTGAGATTTCCATTAAGTTTTGGATTGAACACCTTTGTGACCTCATACACTTGCATCTACCTTGGATGGTTGTATCGATGCCTTTGTCTAACTTGGATGCAGGTGTCTAGTATAAAATACCTACTAGATTTTGATGTAATTATCTTGAATGTTCTAGGTTCTTTGTTGCCTTCATTTTGGTGCACTTAAAATTGTCTCATGGATTATCACTCCTTGTCAAATACAAAAATCATAGCTCTTTATCTTCATAGTTACTATGGAAAAAACTAGTTATGGATTCATGGTGTTGAGCTAACCCTAAAGACCCCTTTGTTAGTGGGTAATTCATATATAATCACTACTTAAAGAGGGCCTCAGACTCATGTAGTACTCCCTTGTAATTGTAGTTGTAGTTATAGTTGGGTTTGTGTGTGCATAAGAATATAATATGTGATAAGCAAGTATGACAGTGAACTAGCTTATAACTTGGCATCTCTTAGACTACTCCTTCAGTATTTCAAACTTATATATGTGATGTCCCTATGATTGATATGGAAATAGTGAAAAATATAGAATCTTTGTTCACTTGAATGCTTGATTGAATGATTTTAATAAGTTGCCTTGTGGGTTTTTTGATATGTGCTAGGTCCATGTTAGGTGGTGGAATGAAGAAGGATTGATCATGTATTTATACCAACTCTTTTGGAAAATATCTCAAATTAAATTACTTAGTCTGATTGTAGGGATGAATTTCATTTTCAAACTAGATTAATTTTATGGCTCTCTACACTTGCATTGGGATATGACACTTGTATCAACATAGGTGTCTCACTTGGACATAAATGTTCAGAAAGCTACAAAAAGGCATAGGTAAAAAACTTGTAGAAACACAACATAATATTGTTTATAGCACTTTGAGTATGATATAAGGTTAGAGTCATCAAATTAACATTTGTTGGAATAAGAGATAGGTAATAGGCACAAAGAGAGTGTATGTGAGTCTTATGCTAGTGGTAAAGGTCTGTATTTTCTAAGTGTATAAGATTAAGGTGTTATATAATTTAGAAATAGTGTCTATAACATAAAATTAGATTTTTTAAATTGAATATTATAAGAATAAGTGTACGTTGCACAAACACCTAGCTATGAGATTAAAAGTCAAGGGAACAAGGTCTACAAACTAAATAAAGTACTTTATGGGCTCAAATAAGAAACAAATGTGTAGTATAGCTAATATAATCATATTTGTTGAGAAATGGATTTAGAAAGAGAAACAAAGAACCAAATATCTACATCAAGGCAAATATTGAAGGTGAAATTATAATTATTGTTTTTACATGTAGATGATTTAATTGTTACTAGAAATGGAAATCTATGCACATAAGAGTTCAATGTACAAATGAAGAAATAATTTGACATCACAAATTTAAGAATATTGAATTATTTTCTTTGCACTGAGATTAAATAAATGGATGATGGTATTTTTATATCTCAAGCCAAGTATCCAAATGAAAATTTAAATATATTATAGATTGTTGAATAGAAAACTTACATCAACACTAGTAGCAACAAGTCTTAAATTAAACAAGGAATATTAAACAACCATGTATATCCAACACTATACAAGAGATTGGTAGGAAGATTAACATATTGGATAACAATAAGACCTGATATCATATCTGTAGTTAGTCTAATTTTCATATTTATGGAGACTCCAAAAACCCACACTAACAAACAATAAAAATGATCCAGAGATATGTCAGTGACACAAAAGGCCATGGAATTTTTTATGCTACATCAAATAATTTTGAGTTAGTTGGATATACAGATAGTGATTACATAAGTAGTTTTGAACGTAGAAATTTCACATCAATATGTGTGTTCGATATCATGTCAATAGACATTTCATGGTATTTGAAGAAGCAACAAATTGTTTCACTCTCGATCACTAAATTATAGTACATAGCTTCAATCTCAACATTGTGTCAAGTCATTTGGATCAGAAAAATCCTATGATATTTGAATGAAGAGAAGAAAGAAGCAATACAAAATATTTTGTGATAATTTATCTCTATAGTTGTATCCAAAAATCCATTTTCCATGAAAGGAGAAAATGCATAGAAATCAAGGATCACTTCATAAGATAACTATTTGAAAATGGAGAAATTAAACTTGATTGTTGTAAATCAGAGTAGTACCTTGTAGGCATTATCACTAAGCCATTATAAAATGAAAATTTTGAATGTCTTAGAGACAATATAGGTGTCACGAATGTTGAAGAAATAGCTCTACAATATCTTGGTAGTCAAGACTAAGAGGGAGTGTTGAAAATAGTAATCTTTACATACTTGCATCAGCTCCTTCAAAAAATTTCTTTTCAAAATGTCCTTAGGATCTCAAAATTACATCCATCAACTGACTCCCTCAAAAAAATTAAATGTTTTTTGTATAAACATAATGAGTGAAATGACTAAAATATTTCCCCTTTGTTTTCAAAATACAAGATTCTAGAGAACAAAACAATAGTCTAAAAAATACTCAGATAGAACAAAATAACATAACATAAGCTAACTGAAAGAAAAATAGTTTTGAAAAGTGCATCAGTTTGAGTATAAATCAATATCAGTCTATAAAATAAAATAACATAGCATTTTGAAATAGAGTGGCAAAGAAAACAAAACAATAGGGTCTAAAATAAAAACATAAATGAAATTACAAAAATGAAGATTAGAGTAGTGAGAATAATTTGTATATAACAATATAATTTTATCAATATATTTTTACTTTGAGTATTTTTGGTTGTGTATTTCTTGTGTTTATAATCATATTAATTTAATATACATTAATATTTTTAAAGATCATAGAACATACTGTCTATAAATTTATATCAAGATCAGGAAGATGATATTATATCAATGTAAGAACAATTCAATGATCACCTACACTAAACAATGTTACCTTTAAGTGAAACTTTTATGCATAAAAGATAAACATTTGTTAGCTAATTAGGCTAAGATCTCATCAACTAGGCATTAAAATAGGAAGATTAAAAAGTACACACAAATAAAAGCATCTATATTGGCTCTACAAGGAAACAAGAGTGGAGGATGAGAAGCATATGATGTTCCAATACCATACATATGAACAATTAAGAGAGAAGCAATCATTAAGAAATAAAAATTTGAATAGTTTTTAAAGTTTATCGAGTCTAAAGGCCAAACAAGTAGGTAGTTATATTAAATATGGATTACAACAATATAATAAAATTTTGATGGGATATATTTCATACACAATAACAATCTCGAGGTTAAAATGGCAACTAAGCTAGTAATTCTATTGTAACATTGTACTTTGTCCCATAAACTCCATAAGGTCTTTTCTATATATATATATATATATATATATATATATATATATATATATATATATATATATATATATATATATATATTCTACTAAAAGTTTTGTTACAAGTCAAAGTTATTAGTGGAAGGGCCCCTGAATCCGAACACACTAATTTTATGACCACATAGACTTGTTGTGGTATCGTATTAAACCTTTAAAAAATTATCTATTTTACTATGTTGTCTTAACTTTTTATAACTAAAGTTTGAAGGTTTAAGTCATAAATTTTAAGATATAATCAAATTTTGTATGAGAAGTTGTTATATACAGATTTTTAATCTATAATCAAAACTTAACTTTTGGATTACTAATACTTGATTTTTAGAGTACCAATACTTGAATCTTCCATATTGTGACTGATTAATTTAACCTCTTATTAATTAAATGTAGCACAAATATTAAATATTATATGCTTAACTTTTAATATAAAATATTTTATATCCATACTAAATGTTCCATCAATAAATCACACTAACAATAAAACTATTTAATAATTAGAACATGTTCAGCATATAAAGCCTTTCCCCTTGTTTAAATGGTTTTGGCGACTGAAAAATCACTTAGTTTTTAATAAAAAGATACTAAATATACTTCAAATTATGCACAATGTTAGAATGAGAAGACAAACCAAATTATGGATGAAGATGATAAACATAATTACCTCAATTAGAAAATTGAAGGAAGATAGAGACGCTGCACTGGTAATCCGAAGACGATAAGTTTTGCCGGGTTTAACAGGTATAATATGTGGAATAGAACACTGCGGATTCGTCGAGTTACAAACGCCGCCATTTGCAAGGGAACAATTATACCATCCACGCCCCTCAATAAGTAATGACTGTCAACGGCAAATCAGCGTTCAAAAGATTAATCAACAATTTTAATCAATACACACAAAGCAACCTGCTATACCTTCACTAATTAGCCTGAAAGTAGACAGCTGGTTCCTTCATGTTTAATGGCATATACAGAAAGCAATCTTGAATGGCATACACAGAAAGCAATCTACCAGGTGAATGAGATATCTTTATGTTGAATGGCATTACAAATATAAGGTTTAACATTCACCAACACGTAAAAATGTTAAATACCCATGGCTTAAATGGAATGGATCTTTGTGTTGAATGACATGACAAGCATATAACTTAACACTTAACACTCACCAACAAGTAAAAATGATAAATACCGATGACTTAAAGCCAATCAACACAAACACCGACCTCCATGTTGAATGGCATAGACAGAAAGCAATCTACCGAATAAATCGTACGAATTTTTATATTGAATGACATTACAAACATATGACTTAACACTTCACCAACACGTAAAAATGTTAAATACCATAACTTATCGTTGATCAACATCAACACATGCTGTTTATACTTTACCCACTAATTACCTCAGGTTCGTTCACCCAGACAAAGGGGATGGAAGACAAGCCTTGGGCCTGCTCATGGTGGCTCTTGTGCCACCAATCGTTCAATACAACACTAAGCTCACCGTCATAAAAGAAAGGCTCTTGTTTCCCATCAGCGACAGCTACATGAATAGATCCATACAAACCTGCAGACCTTTGCATCCCATAATGAGCATGGTAGAAATATGTCCCGGGCTGCATCATAACAAATATTATACCATATTTAATGTCAATCCACAATTTCAGTCAACTGAGATGCCATCGAAATTTATAAACATTACTCACTGTATCCACTGTAAATTTGTAAACAAAGGTCTCTCCAGGTAGGATGGGACATTGTGTAATCGCTTCTGTTCCATCACTCCATGAAGTCCCAATCTGCAAGAAAATTATTCTATGGTTGAATCATTTCACAATAAAAATCAGAATGTTTTTTAATTAAAAAAGATGAACAACAAATGGGTAGAAGCTATGATTCTTATTATGCTATAAATTATAAAGGGCCCTAGAATTAAGGGGTTTCAAAATCGTTTACAGTCAATCAAAAACGTACTGGCTATATAAATTCTAATAAATCGTGACCTGTGAAATACTTAAAATTATGAAAACCTGGCGAATTCCGTGCCAATGAATCACAACATTCTCAGTGGGTAAATGATTGGTGAGTTCCACATGGATGAGGTCTCCTTCCTGAGCAAGAATTGTTGGAGCTGGGAATTCGCCATTGATGGTAATCACCAGCTTCTCATAACAATCAGGTGATTTATACGCGTAACTTACATTCCACCTGTAAGGACGAATTCTAGCTTCTGTGCAGACTGGTACCGCCACAAGCAGTGTGAGTATAGACCATAAAAATATATTAAACACGGAGTCCCTTTGCTCGTTCATATTTTTTCAATCAATAAAAAATCTTAAAAGAAAGTTCTAAAATTAAAGCAAGGAAGGATTTGAAGTAGTCATAACAATTGTCTGAGATGCAAAATTGTAAAAGGCATACTTAAAAGATGAGACACATTTGCAGCATATATAATAAAGATCTTTATGTCTTTAATCTTGATAGAATTTGTCATCCACTAAAAAGAAAAAAGAAAAAAAAAAAAAAAAATGAAATTGGCTTTACCATAGTGTACAGGGATAAGAGATATATAAAAGGGATGAGGTTAGGTTTGATTTCAGTTGATTTTGATAGAATGAATATTCTTTAGTCTTCTAGAGCTAGTCAATTATTGTAATTAATTTTAAAAAATTCAGAAAAATAGATACCACTCTTTGGCATTTAGTGAAAAAATAGAGTCAAACAAAAAAATCATGGAATAGATACTTCTCTGTCCTTAACACTTAGTCAAAGATTAAGATCAATTCAAACTATAAAAATCTTAGAATGGATGACTCTCAATCCTTGACATTTAATCAAAGACTAATCAACTCCCAAAAAATCATAGATTCGATACTCCTCAATCCTTACATTTAAATGAAAACTAAAATCAATCACCAAAAAAATACAAAAAAACATCCTTCAATCTTTAACACTTGACAAAGACTAGAATTAATCTTAAATAATAATAAAATAAATTAATTTTTCCTCTAAACTTTCTTTTTGACCAACTTTTCAATTTAACATCATGTTTACCATAACCGACATTGATCGACTACCTATATATAAAGGAATCCATTTTTACTTTAAAAAAAAATCGTTACTCTGAATATAATAGTAAAATCCAGTTTTGTTGTTATATCCATTCTTAAAAATAAAACCAAGCTTGCCTTTTTCATATTATAAAATCGAAATCCTTTCCTAATTAGACGCATAATTGCAAAATTCAATGTGTGGAAGGATTTTTTTTTTCCTTTTTGGTTGGAAATAGGAAATCACATAATTATATAAACATCGGCATTTCTGTTGATATTTTTTATTATATATATATATAATGCATTTATAACATGTGATATAATAAATTATAATCTTCAAAAGTAAAATTTTAACCATTTAAATAAAAGATGCTTGCTTTCACCACAGCCCATTATAGATCTGGGAAGATTTTATAGTCTATCCAATCTTCCTGCAAACACAACAGGCACACCCATAATGAAATGATCTTGTACATGGCAATGGAATTGCCACACCCCTGGATTTTCAGCTCTGAATCTATGTCTGCCAGAGTATATGTTGAGGTCGTGCACCATAAAAGGCTCTGCATAGCGTCCGTCGGCCGCCACCACAGCCATGTTATGTCCCTGCATTGCCTCTCATCATATAAATTACTTGTGACCCTCAGTTAATTGGCATAAACATAGGGGTAACAAGACAGTATCGTTGAATTAAATTTTAATTGGTTTCTGTTGAAATTGCAAGATTTAGTATAAAAGTAGACAACTGAAAAATTTTGGTTGATAGGATTAGGAAAATGAAATTCTACAAATGTAACATCAATTCCATGATCACTTTCTGGACAACATTACATTACCTTTGTTGTTTCTGGTTTATGTTAAATTTATTTTGCAATTGGTTGAACGAAAATGGTCTAAAATCACAAGAACATTTATAAGTAGAAAGAACTTTTGGAAATAATTGTACGAGTGTCTGGATCAATTTTAATCGGTCATGGAATGCTTTCTAAAACAGTGATCCAAAAGCTGTTACACTCTAGAGCCTTAAAAACATCATATAATAACCAAAAAAACAATGATCCAAAATAACCATTTTTATGTTTATGACAGTTGGATGATCATTGAGAAATAACACGGGGTGAAAAATAAAGAGTAAAATACAATTATTAAAAATTAAATACAAAATCAAATAAATAGATTAGAATATTATAATTAAAAAACCCTTAATTCTTGTCTAGTTTAAAAACTCTTAATTCTTACAAAATAACATTTTAAAACTTGTTATGCAGTAATACACAAGCATAATCTATATAAATTATTTACAATTGATTATTCAGGTCTTTAATATCATTTTTTAAAAATTATTTAAAATAATTTCATACTTATGTCATATTTTAAATATTTGATAGTTCGGGTAGGGAAAAATCTCACCACAGCCTTTAAGTATTTGTTACGGGACTTTACTTTTACATTCAATTCAGGACCCTCACTAACACATCTAAGAATTTATTTTAGTAGAAAGATACCATGTAATATAAAATATAAAGATTTGTTAGCTGAATGATGTTACTTGACTAAGCATCTAATTTTTTTTTTGGAGAAACAATGTTATCTAGTGATATTTAATTAAAACTCTAATAATTTGTTCATGGATTGAGGCTATTTGATTATAATCTATAAGAATTTGTAATTAGTTAGAGTCAATGCATATACTTGATTATAACCTCTTAGAATTTATTTGTAGAGGGCAAGAATAGTTATAGTCAATGTATATACTTGATTATAACCTTTTAGAAATTATTTGTAGAGGGAAAGAATGATAAAGTAATGTTACAATTTTAATGTAGAATGATGTTATACAATAAAAACAACAAATTCTACGTAAATAATGGATTAACTCGTAACCTTTCCTACATTAAAAGAAAATGTTCTTTGTTAAATATCAATGAAGAATTAGAACTTGCACACACATACAATATGATCATAGACATAAAATATACTTGTAGTATCACAACAATATTCTATGAGATGGGTTACATGTATCTCACTACTAAGACTTATGACTCACCTACATATTTGTTTAAACCAAGCTTGGTTGTCTCTAGTTTGGATCTTCTTCTTGTAGATCTTGCTAATTTGTGGTCTTTATAGAGTTCTTATTTATTTTCTCTCTAAAAAACTTGCCAACTAAACTCTAACTTTCGATCTATCTCTTCACAATGATGCTCACCATGATATAGGCATGAAAAATAAGACTTTTTTGATGGTGAAAAATGTCACATCAATAAATCAATCCTTCCATCTATCACAAAGGGTAAGGTAGTATTGTACTAGTCTAATAATAAGGGTCTTAGGAATAAACTTGATTCCAAAAATCTGTAGAAGGGTTTTTTTAAATGACACATGAAAAAAATCACTTCAAATGTTGTCCAATTCTCAATTACTATTCAAAATATCACTTGAAATATAAAAATAAATCAAATTAAAACTATGTAATCTAACCTATCCAATAGAGAAAGCCTGTAAATCTTACAATCTCTTGAAGAAAAGATATCTGATTTAGATCAATCATTTATAACTCTTTGATCTCTCATTCAACTCAAAATAAATCTAAATAAAAGAAACTAAATGAATTAAAATTTAAGTAAAATCACTGAAAATGAATGCCAAATAAAGAAATAAAAATGAAAACAAACATAATTAAAAGAAATCAACTAAATTACTTATAAAAAAGAACTAATGAATGAGTTAGAATGAATTAAGAAACAACATAGGAATATAAATAAAATAGCTTAACCTAATCTAATAATATTGATAAAAATATCTAAATAAGAGAAATAAACTAATTGAAACTAAATGAGAAGCAATCAACATAATATACTTAACTCTAGCCAAACTAATAATAAAACTTAAATATGGAAAAATACTAATCTAATGACATAGAATTCTAATTAAAAGGATAATTAAATTTATTTAATTAATTAAATCTACTCAAAAATAAAAACCATCTATTTAATTTAATACAAAATTATGTTTAATTGAAAAAACCAAGTAATTTAAATCAACTCTTTATTCTAAAACTAAAATAGACAAATGAGAGTTAAGTAAAGATCTTAACCAAATAAGATTTACAAATAATAAATATAAATTAATATGAAAACTATTTCATAATAAAATTGATTAAAATTAGTACATGAAAATGAAAGGAAAGAAATGAAGTAAAGAAAATTATGAACTATAAGAAAAGAGTTAAGAATCTATTCTAATTTAATAATAAATCAAAAATAAAGAGAATAAAATCTAAAAAGAAAGAAAGAAATGAGAATCTAAGAGTGGAGTCATCTTAGCATGAATTTAAACAAATTTTATTGAGAAACAAGTTTAGTACAAATGGTCTTCAACAAAATAGTTATTTAAAATTGAATGATTAATACATGTCACATAAAGTGAGGTATTCATCATTTTTTGAGTGAATTATTCGAGATTATGCATATATAAATCTACAACATCAATAATCAAAAGATATTAGGATTGATAGAATTTAACAGATAATCAATTTATAAACTAAACAGGAAACCTAGAGACACTTGTACTAGTCAACCAAGTCATTTAATCATCATAAATGTATTTCCTGATCTATATGAAAATTAGATATTATTTTCACATTGAGAGAATAAGATGAAACTCGGATAACTTCAGAGCTCTGTAAGACCTATTATGTTCCTCCTTTGTATTATGACTATGTTCTATTTATAAAGTTATCTCTTTTGGAGATAATTATAAATTAAGTTATAAATAACTTGTTAGTTAGTGAAGGAAAACGATGACTCAATATTCCAATAGTTTTATTAATCAGTAGAAAAAAAATATACAAGAGATATTATAGTTAATGCAACTATATCTATGTAACCAATTATACCTAGCTATAAATTGTGACAGCCACCTAACCTGATCGGTGCATCTAATCAATGCTATAAAACTACAAATTAATCACTCTAACCATTGATATGACACATCATCAAACTACTAGTTATATTAGTTAAACAATGTAATACTAAATTTATGCCAACATTCCCCCTTTTATTACATTGTTTCTAAAAACATCATATTTTATGATAGTGGTCCCCCCTTTATTACAAACACTGTAAAAATATTTACACTCTCTATGTAGCCTGCTCACTTTTTGAGGTGGCACGCCATCCTTGTGGCTTTAAGGTATTAATGTCACCTTGGTTTTTCCTTCCTAGGTTACCAAAAATGAAGAAGTGATAGGAACACTTCTCTCTACTAACACCTTCAATGGTTTATCAGATTATGAGGATTACAACAAACCCATATGATTTTATACTATAGGTTGACCATGAACTTGGAGGGTTATAGGAGGCTTCTACTATACTTCAATGGTTTTTCAAAGTACCACAAACCCTTTTCCAAGAATCGAGTGTTACTTTAGTTGTTCTATTCCCCATAATATTCTTTTCTAGGAGGCACAAAATTGGATAATAATGCTCAGTAATTTATTGGAAAATAAACTATACAACATAAAACAAATACACCAAAATTTGTCACCATAGCAATGGTGTAACCCCATCATAGGAAAATCATGAGAGGATGCCAAATGTCCTTTAACCTCTGTGTATCCTCTAGCCTCCAATAAAATACGCTGTTTACTCAAGTGATATCTTGATGAAGCTTTGAACATTAACCCCATGACATTTTTGAAAACAAAAACTCTCCCATTGACATATATGACTCAATATGTCAAGTTCACTTGATAATGCATTTGTACAAGAAAGATTTTTAACTATTGACAATATTGACAATGGAACCAAAACAAAATATTCCTACTTTTTATAATTTGACTCTTTTGATGACATTTACAATTGATAACTTTGAATTTTCAAAAAAATTGATAAACTTTATCGACTTAAAATATATGTTTGACTCTTAATCTATTTGACATGGAATCAAATAAGATAAAACTAATATTAAAGACTCAATCTTAAAAACAACACTAATCCCCTAACAAGTCTTTATTTGACAACTTATACTATGACACATAATTAACATAAATGTTATACTTTAAAAAATAAATATAAAATTAGAATAGATTTGTAAAACAATGGAATATTCAATAAATACCTACCACCATTAATTGACATGTGAGCTGTATGCAAGCATCTAACATTGAATTGGAGGACTCATGCATTCCTAGCATTGAATTTGATAAATGCAATGATTTCCTTTGACGACTAATGATATGATACATATCATTCAATGTGCTTGAGTTGGGAGGTGATTTAAATGCTGCCATAAGAAAAATCAAATCCCTATTGCTATTTATAGATAGATGAGAGAAGGTTACAATTGAGATACGATGAATGCCTCAAGGCATATCAGATGACATTACTTTTAGTAGGATGTAGACATCGTAGATAATGACATGCATTTATAGAAGAATCTTATTGAAATCCTCTCGAGAGTAATAGATGTGGGCCTTTTATCCTTATTTGGAGGGGCAAAAATGGGAGCCTTTGCATCAGACTTTGATCAGGATTGGAATACATGTAATATGCATTGATTCTCCTTCACTTTGCATCACCTATCTCTCCAAGCTATTTTTCCTCCTTGTATGATATTTATAGTTTGCATCACCACATTCTGCAGCCACTATACAAATTCTTTAATGAGATGGAATAAAACATCCGACTTAAAAAAAATCTAAAATATGACTTGTGAGAGTATAATTAGATGAATAGAACATGAACACATTGATGCCAGATTCAAATGCCATACACTACCATAAATTATTGAATCAATGCATTAAGCTATAAATTAATAATTATAAGGGAACACAAATCTAGATAGCTTATCTAATGCACAAAGTTCAAATATGATCACTATTAGCACCAATAGAAATATGTACTCATTTTTAGATGTATATACATGGACTTTGCATTGTATCAGGTCTAAAAAAATGATGAGCAACAAACAATAGTAGGATAGGCAATAAAAGATACAAATCTTTCCTCGTGTTACTCCCATCATGGAATAGATGATGCTCTAATACCAATGAAGTAGATGACTGAATACTTTGATAATTTTATTAATCATTAGAAGCAAATATATATAAGAGAGATAATAATTAATAGAATTATATCTTTGTAACTCATTATAATTGGCTATAAGTTGTGACTGTCATCTAGTGCATCTAAATGATGATACAAAATTACAAACTAATCACTCTAACCTCATTATAAAAAATCACCAAACTACTAGTTACATTAGCTAAATAATGTAATATTTAATTTATGCCAATAGTTAGTTAATTGTTCACTTTAATTGTGATGTTCCCTTCCTTTGATTGAGATAGTTTCTAGAAATGATTAGCCTATTTAATTTTTTTGGGTTAATTTAGGTGATGAAAGGGAATACTTGAGTGTCAAGTCATTATTCACATAGGCAGTATTCATTTGTTATTATTCACTATCACTATTCATGGTGATGTGATAGATGATATAGATGATAATGTAGTAGGTGATTGGGCTTGTGGATGAAGTGGCATGGCTCATTGTGGATCACACATGAAATCAAGTAAATATGAATGAAGTGGGATGTAGCAATCTATTAAAAGAAAAGTTTTGTGTCTTTAGTTATCACACAACTTTTTTCTTTAAAGGATATGATAAATGGGTAGAAGTGTGGTGTAATCCTTATGAATAATCATGATCTTCATAGGTGAGAGAAGATAAAATGTGTTTGGGACATTGATTGGAAGCTAGTGTGCACATGCTAGTAAATGATAAAGGTTTACTATTGTTGACTCCCTTCACATGTGTGAGTGAGGCACCATGATTGGAATCATATAGACGTGGAGAGTATATTATTATAAGTGGGAGATATACTTTTGACCCTTGCATAAAATTATAATCTTATGACCATTGGTCATTTTATCATCATGTGAAATGCTTTGCCCAATTTTATCTCTCGTCATTATTCCTTTCATTCTCTCTCTCTTTTGTAAATGCTATATATTATCATGTTCTCTCATTTATAAATATATAATATTTTATTAAATATAAAACCCTCATTTTAGAGTTTGAGCCTTGGTTAAACTTCTTTTCTACTAGGAATTAAACCCTTTGGAGTAGAGAGATTAGGAAGATGAAAACCCTCTTGGATTCTATTATGGATTGGAGGATGAAAAAACTCTTGTTCACTTGAGGTTTGAAGGATGGAAAAAATCTTAGCATGATTTCATTTAAATCATATTTGTACTAGAATTATTGTAGGAACTTGTCGTATTAATATGTATGCTTCAGTGTTTGAAAATATATTATAGTTGGATATTATCAGTGTTGCATATTTTATTTTTATGGTTGTTTCATTTTGTATGCTTTACTATAAAATCCAAAATTTCTCTAATTTTCCTTAAAAGGGACATTATAGTGGTATTAGAGCTAAAAACTTGCCAACCTATAGGGTATATTGAGTTGTTCATCATGGGAGGATTCTTAACTGATGGGAAAAATGTTCTAGATAAAATGAAAGTAATGTAGAGGAGCCAAGATGAAATTATCTATTTACTTCAAAAGCATTTGGATAGCATGAAAAATTATATTATAGGCAAAAAATCTTAGAAAAAGGATGATATGATAAATGCAATCATGGGAAAGTAACTTCTATTTTATGACAAAGAATGTAGATGTTGGATCACAAATGATGTGAAGGTAGAATACAAATCATATGTGAAATAAAATGAAAGGAAGCAAAGCTTGGATGAATCTACAATGCATATATAAGTTATTAAAATTGATAACTTAATGACTTCTAATGACTACATGTATTAGCAAGAAGATTCAGATACACAAGCAGTTCATGAATAACCCATGAAGGAAATCCACATAGAAGTTGAAGTGGAGCATAAGGATGAAGAATTAAAAGTGTTAGACAAAGTTGAAAGAGAAGTTCATATTTAAGGATTACCCATAATTTTTCGAATGATTTAGTCCATGATACATAAGGATTATTTGTAGATGAGTAAATAAAGTAGCCAAGTAGATTTGAAATCATTGTACATGCAAGTTGTCCATGTAAGTGCACACAAAGAGAATGGGTCTTTGGTTCATCTTATTCTCTCTTAGGATGAAAACCCTTAGATTTCAGAGATTAATAGGATGAAAAACCTCTTCACCATTAAGGTGATTCCATATAAAAATTACATTTGTGAAAGATATTGTGGATCAATTTATGTGTGTGTTACTGTAATTCAATATTTAATGTAAGATTTTTTTTTATGGAATTATCTATAGTAGTTTTTAATGAGTAATATTGATATTTACAACTATGTTGTGCATTCGTTAGATGGGTATTTGAATCATATCTATTTTTGGAAAAGGCATAATTTGTAAAAATTAGATTTCTTCTAATTTGTCGAAAAAGGGACATTATAGTGTTATTAGATATGGTGATCTTGTTAGTCTATTTGGGAAGTTAAATCTTTCACAGATCTTTAGAGTTGAGCCTAGATTTTCAATTCCATGTTATTGATCAACACTTGTAGGTTATCTAAACTAGGAACATGGATTGGTGAAAAATACCCAAATTTTTACCCAAGAAAGAAGAAATAAATCCTATACAAAAGTTGGAGATGAAAATACAAAAGGAGAAGGTGAACTATGAATGAGACGCCACCAAATTTCTAGGATGGTTTCATGTATCACCTGGTAATTTCAAAGATAAAGTTTCCATGGTGGGAGCATTGGATGTGGAGGTTGTGTATGCAAAGTGAACTCAAGGAGATGATTGTAGAGGTTAAACCATATGAATAAGTTGAAATCTAAGATATGGTGGAGAATAAATCAGCCATGATTATTGTAGAAATTGGGCCATTGACAAGCGATAGTAGAGAGGTAGTTGAATTTGAAGGTGACATTGTTCCTAAAAATGAAGACAATGTAGAAATTTTGTTGTGTGGTGTGAAAAGGCAATTTATAGATATAGATTACATGCCTTTATAACTACAAGTTTTGAAGGTCCAATTATTAGGTTTAGAAGAGAAATTTATGGAAGATTTGACAAGTTTTTATAACACGTATAACTTCATTGAAGACCTCTTTTAGAAGGCTCAAGTTGAGATGTAGAGAGTGTTTTGTATAGCATCACTTTATGAATGATTTCCAGTTCTAGATTATATCATAGTAGCATAAAATAAGGCAACTATATTAGAAGGAGGTGCAAGGCTTGGGAGATAAAAATTCCCATAATTAGTGTGGGACCATAACATTTATAATCATGAAGTGAATCAGATTAATTGAGGATAAGCAATCTTTGGGAAGGGAGGATGTAATGTTCCCTTCCTCTGAGTGAGATAATTGTTGAATAGAGGTAGCCTATTTAATTCCCATATTTTATGTTGGGTGATGAAATAAAATATTTGATTGTCAAGTTAATATTCATCCCAAAACTACTCATGGATTACTACTTGCTCTCAATATTCATGGTGATGTAGAAGATTATGTATTAGGTGATGTGGCTTGTGGGTGAGGTGGCATGGCCCAATGGAGATATTATATGAGATGATGTACATGTAAATAGTGTGGGGCATTAAAATCCACTAATAAACAAGTTTTTTATCTTCAATCATCACATGATTTTATTCTTTAGGGTAAAAGACAAAGGGGTAAAAGTGTGGGAAAAGATAAAGTAGGTGGGAGAAGATAAAAGGTGTTTGGGACATCTCTTAGAATCTTGTGTGTAGATGCTAGTAAGTAATAAAGGTTTACTATTGTTGGTTCCCTTCATATCTTTGTGTGAAATTCAATGTTTGGAAGCTTATGGAAGTGGATAAGATATTGTCAAAAAAGGGAGATATACTTTTGACTCTTCCACAAGATTACAAGCTTATGACTATTGGTAACTTTGTCCCCATGCGAAATGCTACTCCTAATTTCCTCTCTCCTCATTATTCATCTCTTTATCTATATCATGTTTTAATGATATATATTATCATGTTCTCTCCTTTGTAAATATAATTTTTTTATTATATGAAAAACCCCCATTTCAAAGTTTGAGCCTTAGTTCAACTTATTTTTTCCTAGGATCAAAACCCTATTGGTTTTTATTTTACATTGGAGGATGAAAACCCTCTTATTCACTTGAGGTTTGGGGGATGAAAACCCTCTTATACGTTTGGGTGATTTCATTCAAGAATCACATTTGTGCCATGATTGCTATAGGAAGTTTTTGGATTTTTATACATGCTTATGTGTTTGAAAATATATTACAGCTACATATTATCAATGTTGCATATTTTAGTTATATGGTTGTTTCCTTTTGTATGCTTTACTTGAAAATCCAAAATTTCAATAATTTGTCTTAAAAGGGACGTTACATTAATTAACTTCTAGAAGTCAATTAGGCAAATTAACATAACTTTAAAAGGTAGACTTTAGTAAAATTTAAATAGATCAAATCAATTAAATAATAGATCGAAAACAAATTCTAGTTGGTGGGGTCCCATGAAACATAATAATATGATTAAAATAAACATTTAATAAACATGACATCCGTAATAAATAATGAAAAATAAATAAAAATAAATACTTAAAATGTCAAACATTATAAACATTTTCATAATATTTTCAATATATTAAACATATCACTATGCAAAAAAAGTAATGTCACTTTTATCAAAAATACCATAATTATCCAATATTTTCACATATCAAAAATATTAAAGTATTCCCAATAGATAATCAAGTACCAAGTTTCAAATTGAACATAATTTAATACATAGTTTACTTATTAGAATTTGAAACCCATTCAATCAAAGGAGCTCCCCTATTAGTTAGATATTCAATATAATCAATTGAGGTAGCATAAAAATTAATCAACTTTGTACCTTCTTCATAATCCACTTCCAAATTTATATTTATAACCGTTATCATTATCAATGGTTGGGGGTATAGGTTACTTACATGCTTTCCACTAGAAGGAGATGGCCTATCATGTTTAGGTGTAATTTTTACAAACTGATCAAGAGATAAATTATTATAATATTCTATTTTATTTTCAAGTTCAAATGCGGGAACCCTGGTATTGATTGGCACAAGTGAATGAAGGTGTATTTTTATAATCATAATAAGCACATTTTCATGAAGTGGGGGTGTTGGAGTATTATTTTCGATAGATTGTACAATAATATGCGTATTTTGAGAAGATGCATTTGGGGTATCTCATCCACAAGGATGATGTCTTTCATATACCCTTCTCAACCTTGTACTACCTTGAATATTTAAAGGGATAGTAGTTAATGACTCCAAAAAATTCTAAAAGGAAGAATAAGTGGGATAAAAATGAATAGACATTTGAGTTCTGTAGTTTAATGGTGTAGGTAAAGTGTTAGCAACCCTATGTCCATGAAAGAACTAAACTCAAGAACTACCGTGTGAAGGAGTGTGCTCACTATGTTGATCTTCACTCTGACCCCATATATTTATGCTAGAATGATTTGAATTTAGTGTCTAACTTGATATATTTATAAACTTAAATAAAATATATATCATTCAAGACCAAATTGAATATATTGAAATTCCATTTCATGTGTTAATAGATTACCATATGTTCAAAACCATCAAAATCAAACAAACCACAAACATTATTGAATGCCAAGTAATATTGAAAAGGATAAAAATATATGAATTAAAATTTATATAATCCTTATCTCAATGAAATTCATATATTTATATCCATCAAATATGTGTAATTTAAATTGATTTTGATTTTACCACTAAATAATATTAATCTAATAGAATCTCAAAAATTTCCATAATGAGATAAACACTTAATATCCATTTATGATACACTACTATGACTGCGAAGATTTGTATGTTATTTATCTTATATCATACTTCAATAAAATCAATCAAATGTTAAAACCTTAACAAAATGTACCTCAAAAAAGCTAAAACATGCCACAGTCAACTAACAACAATCTTGTCTTCACATACCAACAATGATAGGAGAAATAATACTATGAATTGAGTAAGACCCTTTACATAACTTTTAAAGGAAAATATAATGGTTTATAATTCAGAAGATATAACAAAATATTTTAAAATATATAGTCCTTGACAAATACTATTTGATCTGATGTTTAAAAACCCTAATTAAAGAACTCTTTAGATGAAAATGAAATAGTTATTTCAAATGACTTCAAAAATCATAATTATTCCACAAATATTATGACTATTTGTAAATATTAAAATAATAAGTCTCCCATATTATGACATAACTATGTACATTTGAAAATATACATTTAACATATGAGACCATCATGCAATCAAAATGATAATAATTCCTTTCAAATACACACAAAAAACCAATGACATTATTAAAATAGGCAATAATGCATAATAATCTAATATATTTTTTCAAGGTATTCATCTAATTCACACATACTGATAAATAGGAAAATACCAAACTACATGCATTCTTTTAACTTCAAAAAAATTTCTTGCATATTATAAAAACTACAAACAAGTCTTATTTAAAATCATTATTTGATTTTATCAACAAAATTATCTAAATACTATCTATTAAACCAATAATTAATGCATGCTCAATAAAACAAAAATATTCTTGTATATATAATGAATATTTAAAACTTCCTTGACAAAAATATTTAGAGAATTAAAACACACCATATTTTCTCAAAAATGAGTCTGACACCACTTATAAATTAGTAAAACTATATCTAAGTTTTCAATGAAATAATTTAACTGAAACATGACTACCACCAAAGCCATAACACCTAAATGATCAATTTATTCTTCTTATCAAACTACAAGATCAAACTATATGCAATCATTTTCACTTTGAAACATAATTGTTGATAAATAAAAATGCTAACCAAATCCCAAAATGAACTAACACTCAACCAAACCATGTAAGATAGGTCATATTTAAACAAATAATTCATGCAAAAATTATTCAATAAATTATTCTATGTAAAATATTCCTCAACAATCTAGCATTTAGAAACTCTATGTTAAATCATCAAATTTACTTGAAACCAAGTTGAACATTCTAAATGCTTCAAACTTATTTGATGAATATTATTTAAAAGTCATTTAAACTAATCAAAATATAACTAGAACATAGACCATGCAATAGATTTCCACATTTCAAACTAAATCTTCAAAAATATTTCTTCAATCAAGCAAATAATTTCACATACCTTGACAAATTTTGTAAAATGCTTAAAAAATATCACTATATTTCCTTCAAGTCCTCCAAAACATGTCCAATAATAGATTTTATTTCATAGGAGGCTTGTGATGGAATGAAACAAAAAACAAAAATAAATTCACTTAGATTTCCTTAATTGTCGTTTACTCATTGAGATGATGTATAAATTTTTCATTGGTTTTTAAAAATCTACCAAATTACCATCCCATCATGCCAATGTTAGAGGCTTGATGATCAATATAGAAATCTATTTACATGCTCACAAATGAACCACATAATACATATTCCAAGGAAAGTCCCTAAAACTTAATGCACACAATCCTATCAAATATGCCACTCAAGTGTCAAGACTATAACCTATAAACTCATTAGTGACCAAATTTATGGTGAATCACCATTAAATATTCTAAACTTTGCTCCTAACAACCACTTAATCATGGTTAGTATTTAATTTAAATTTGATCAACAAACACAATGCCATTTTTGAAGTAATTGAATCAAAATATATCACTAAATACATATTCTATATTAATATTACCTCCTATATAAATGTAAAGGTGAAATTGATATATAAATCAATCCTAACTCAAATAAGATAAATATAATATCTATACTACTTGAAAACACTTAGATAATTGGGACCATGACCAATATGGATAATCTAAACATACCTAAGGGGTCTCTTATTATATGATATGACTAGATAGGGTTCCAAAGCCTCTAGTAAAAAAACATCATACGACAACCCTAGCTAGGCCTATAATGCAATAATAAGTAAACCTAATCTATTGCTCACTAAGGCTTGTGGCACAAATGGGGGATAAATATAAAGAATAAAAATTAAAATTACAACTCTACTCAATTCAAATTTTAGGTAATCCTAAGCAGTGAGAGATAGTACATTCATTAGTCATTACATGTATAAATCTATCTACCAAAATAGAGGAATAAGAGTTATGAATAATTCCCTTGAAGATGAACCCATTGAGTCTTAAATTCTCCCTTGGCCAATGGTGGTTTGTAAGAGGTTGTTATTTATTATTTTGAATAAGTTAAGGATGGACAATGGACTATAGTCTACCTAAGGACCTCCTAGTGAATCCAAAGATTTTATAAGATAAACGATCTCTTCTAAGCATGAAACTATTAGTAATGTCTACTCAAGTAGAATGGAGGAAATGCATACTATAAAGAAGTGAAAATGAATGATTATGTCTATTATAAGTGAAGTGAAAGGAGTTACATATAAATTTGAATTAAACCTAATCATTTTTAGAGTTTTTGCTGACATAGTTGGCCCAATTGACCTTGTTAGGCAAGACATAGTACCATTAGGTCTTCAATTATGTCATCTTGGGTCAACTCAATCCTATAATTTACACTAATATTATAATGAATTTAATCCAATTGAATACATTTTATGGATGATATAAAATGGTTTTTATTAGGTAGGGGCTATTTGAAGTGGTAAATTTCTAAGAGAAGAGTATGAGCGAGGTGTCAAAGCTTATGGAAACATGTAGGATGGATTTATATTACATTTTAGGTGGTGGTAAAGGGGAAAACAATCTTGCAAAGGACTAAATTTTTCCCATCTCTTTGATGATGCACACTTTAGGGCATGCACTCAAATATATTATGACTTGATGGGTTCGTACAAGAGAGAAAGCATGTGTAATCAATAAAGTCTAAAAATATTGTGTATACATGTGCCCCATTCAAATATGTTCACATGGCATGTAGTTATAACATTAGATGGAGTTTAGATAATAGAACATATAAACAAACAACACTGAGCTAAATAAATTTTAGTATAAAGTAATAATATAAATGAAAGGAAATAATTGAAAAATAAATATTTATACCTACCTTAGTGCTATAGATTAGAAATTATTTGAGATAAATGAAGAGGTGTATAATGTAGGGAAAATGTAGTGAACCTATAAAATAAGATAAAATTCATAATTATAGAAAAAATATGTGTGGTATGTAGAAATATTTTGTATGATGTTAGGATTATAGAATATATTTTAGTATGGAAAAAGAGTTAGTAGAAACATAGTTATGAGCAAATTTCAGAATCTAGTAGAAAATAAATGACAATTAAATAATTTTAAGTTTTAAATATAAATAGGTTAAAAATTATTCATTTTTAATTTTTCTATTCTAAGAAAATAGAGCTCTGAGAGACCTAGAATAACGTAGAGAGAAATGATGTTGAGGAGATGACATGTGTGAGCTAGGGGATTCCTAGTGGTAGTAAATGGTTTAACTTAGGTAAGAGATGAATTAAATTCAAAATTTTGGTAAATTTTATTCAAAATTAAGTTAGTTTTGAAAAAATATAAATTAAGGTAAAACTGTGTAGTGAAATTTATGCTAAGAAATTTATAAGTTGAGTAGGAATTATGTGGTTTAATGGGTAAGAAGCAGTAGGTGACATAAATGCCAAAGGAATTAATGAAAAATAAGGGGAAAATAACCATGGATTTTATATGGGGTTGACCATGTCTAATTATTCTAACATTTGATAGCATAATTTTAGGGTTGACTACATATCAAATGGCTAACATAGTTATTTAGTCGATGGCTGACTGTATAAGGTAGAGCTAACCTAGTTGGGTGATAGGGCCAACTTTGTACAAAGTGGTAGACATATTTCTATAGTATAGTCAAATTCATATGAGGTGGCTAACTTGGTAGTTTAGCTGGGCCAAATTCATAAGCAGTAGTTGACATAGTTAGGTGATAATGCCAAATTCATAGAAAGTGACTAACCTAGTTACGTGTTGAATTAGTCATCATATTCCTTGCACGGGAGTGATCAACCAACACATTTTTATGGGAGGTGGATGGGAATATTATAGAGGTTATAATTAAATTATAGTACACACACACACACACACACACACACACACACACACACACACACACACACACACACACACACACACACACACACACACACACACACACACACACACACTATAATGTAATTATAACCTATATAATATTCCAATACACCTCCCATAACAATATGTTGGTTGATCAGTCCCATGCAAGGAATATGACGACTAATTCAACACCTAACTAGGTTAGTCACTTTCTATGAATTTGGCATTATCACCTAACTATGTCAACTACTACTTATGAAGTTGGCCCAGCTAAACTACCAAGTTAGCCACCTCATATGAATTTGACTATACTATATAACTATGTCTACCACTTTGTACAAAGTTGGCCCTATCACCCAACTAGGTCAGCCCTACCTTATACAGTCAGCAATCGACTATATAACTATGTTAGCCATTTGATATGTAGTCAGCCCTAAAATTATGCTATAAAATGTTAGAATAATTAGACATGGTCAACCCCATATAAAATCCATCGTTATTTTCCCATTATTTGTCATCAATTCCTTTGGCATTTATGTCACCTACTTCCATAGAGTATCAGGCTGAGAGGTGAGCCTTAGCCCTATGGGTAACTGAATTAGAGAGATATTTCGATAGATTATGTGTAAATTTATTTGATGTGAATCTTTCACTATATAGATCACCAAGAGTATATTAATTAATTATAGACTATCAAAATAATTGATATTCATAAACTTGAGATGATAAGATTTGGGAAGCTTGAGATATATTAAAACATGCTGACAGAGTTTTAGATTTCATAGTAGAAATAACATGTGATATCACATTGGATAGATTTAAAAAATGCTTTTAGGATAAAGCATAACATATCAAATTGAAGAGATTTAAAAATTCATATAAGGAGAAAGTATGAGCTTATTATAAATGGAAATTTGACATATAAGATTCACATTTATAGTGAACATGTTTGGATTGTTAGGCACATGAATGTGTTTGAGAAAGAATGGAGCATGGCAAAACTATGAAGTATAATATAAGGACATATGTGTGAATTATATGATTTTTTATTTTATATAACATTTGTTTGTATTCATCCTTATAAACCTAATCATAAAATATAAGAATGCAAAGAGTATTTCCTTTTGTATCTCAAAAGGATAGAATATGAAGAGATTACAGATTGGAAAATATTATATATAATCCTTTGGTATAATAGAATATAGTTATGATGTATTGATAGAGATTATAGAATCATTTCATTATATATTTCCAAATCTTATTTTATATATGGTTAATGCACAATAAGTTCTTTATTTTAATTTAATCAATTTTCAAATGCTATATTGGTTATGTTATGTATTCTATTAGCATGTATTTTATTCATGCTCTTGGGTGAATCTTTGTCTATCATAGATGGTATGTAACATTGTATTCTCTTTTGTATGTTTTTATACTCTCTATTGTGCAATATATCTCTTTAATTAGTATGTTATGGTGTATTTATTGGATGCTATGCTAACAATGGTGTGGTGAGCATGGAACCTATTTGGATGAAATATGCTGAGATGGTTGCCATGGCAGAGGGACATAGAAATATAGTTAGATGAGAGAATCCAATAAATTATAGAAGAATAAACATGGGGACACATTAAAATTATAGATAGTATTATTCAAGACAATCTATATGGCAAGATATATGAAATTTTGGGTACGAGTTACCTATATTTTTAGCTACGCGGTTAGCTAGATTAGGGTACTATTCTAGAACGAGGAAAAATTAGAAAGATTGTTTAACCTAGATACCAATTGGTCTCGATAAATAGATTATTAGATGAAGACTATAGTTGATGTTTATATTAATGAGTTTGTAGTATAAGGATACATAGCTTTTAAGACTGTACAAGAGTTATTTATTCAAAAAATTAGAGGGATTTTTTTATAGTTACTACCTTTGTTGATAAAAGTATTGGATTTGAAAAAGGCCATTGTACCTACTCCAACCAACATGGAGTAGTCACTTCAGACACCATGGGGATATGTGGGGAAGAATGTAAGTGATGAAGAGCTGAGTAAAATTAACTTGAAGGAAGGTGAAAAGACTCAGATGAAGAAGAAATTTTTGAGACTAGAAAGGAAACTAAGACAACAACTAAGGTGGAAGAAATAAGAAAACCTAGAAGTAAATACAAATAAGACTAGGATTAGAAAGAAAGTGGTAGAGATAGAGAAATATAAGAAAAATATGATATAAGAGAGACGTTACAAAGAGAAGATGTGGAAACTACTAAAATAAAAGGTTATGCAACATATAAGAAAGGGATGGATGAGGAATAGGTTGCTGAAAGTAGTGATGTAAAGGTAGAATAGTTAGTAAGTAGAGGTAGATCACAATTAAGGGAAGGTAATTTAACTAGAACCACAAAGGAATGTTATTGGAAAAATGTTAAAATTGAAGGTGTTAATATTATAGGTTCAAGTTCAAATTTAGGACAAGTTATAAATAAACATCACTCCTTTCAAGGCTACACATCCCCCAAGCCCACTTTATTTATTAAAGGTATAAAATGTACAAAGAGAAAAAAATATTTAGGTTGGTTTGATTCCTTTAATGATAAGCTTGAAAATCTCAATGTACAAACCAAATGGGAATTATAAATAAGGAAGTTACAAGAAGGATTTATTGTTACTCCTAAAAATATTAGTGCACATTAGCTTATAGTCGTAATAAACACTATGTAGTCACCTAACATCATAATAACAAGTGTGTTGTCACCATCAATCACATTTTTTAGTATTCAAACATATGCAATAACAACTACCAACCTAAAATATATGTCACTTAATGCAGGTATGTTTGTGCCTTTTATGACATATGATGGGTCTACAAATCCTGAACAAGACTTGGTAACCTATGAAATGAAATGGACTATAAAAGGGGTAGCCTTGGATGATGTAAAATCATAGGGGATTTAGTGGGACATGCCTTGAAATTAATTTTCAAAATAAATGTAAACACCCTTGATCTCGTAAAAGTTAAATATTTTCTAGAAGTAGAATTGAAGGTAAAAATTGTTCCAGTCAAGTTATTCAAGACTTGAAGCAAATTCAGAAATTTTTTTGAGAAAAGATTAGGGAATATGATTTAAGGTTTTTTGATGAAATGAAAAAAATCAATTTTATTTTAGAAGATAAAGATGAGGATGTTTGGTTCTTCTATGGTCTGCAACCAAGAATAATGTTCTCTATTACACAATTCCATTTCTCCACCAAGGATGATGCTCGATATACTGCTATACAAGTAGAATAAATAAAAGATTATGCATATCTTCCATTGATTGAATAAGAAGTATAAGCTAATTTATATGCTTTTATGATGAAGATGAATGAGATGCATTAAAATGATATGCCTAAATTAGTCTTATAGTGCATAGAATGTGACCGAGAGGAACATCATATAAATTACTATCCAAAAATTAAAATAGAATTTTGTGAAATCTATAGGGTAGTTGGATATCCTATGTCTAAGTGCCACCTTCTCCATAAATATATTCAAAAATCACACAATATGTATTGTAATTTTTTCCAATCTACAAATCCTGACGAGATAAGCTGGCAAGATTTGGAAAATGAAAAAAAGATATAATGAAGAATGTCTTTGTAGTTGAATCTTAGAAAATACCAAATGTGAATCAATTAATTCAAGGACTAGACATGGAGATGAAAATGTGACTCAAGATAGTCTAGAATGGATTCCATTATTGCCTCAATATCAATCGCCACGGTATCAACCATAGTGCCTATCAAGCTAGAATAATATGTCATCTCCCTCATACCAATACTCTTATTAGTATGCACAACCCTAGAATAATATGAATCTTTAGAAATAACATGCAAAATGGACTCTAAATTCTCCTTAGTACCAATATGGGGGATATAAAGCATAGATGAGTTAGTAATGAGGATATGATGGATAAAAATCATGAGGGTGGGAATATCAACACAATAGAGGAGGCCATAGAGGGGGATATAGGGGGGATATTATGGCCGATATCTAGGAGGTTGAAACAATGATAATAGACAAGATCAAACCCCTATGCAATGTTATGTGTGTAATACATATAATCATTATACAAGAAACTTCACCACCAACACTCAATGATAAGTCTATTGTGTATACATTAGGGTCAAAGGTCAACACCAAACAAGATATTTCCTAGTTTTGGATGAATAAATAAAGGAGACGTGAGTGAGCGATGTAAATATGATAAATATGCAACAAAAGGAAAATGCATTTGTGTAAGTCATCACAAGGCAACAAAGAGTTGAATAAGACTTAACTCATTTATAAATGCCTTAGGATCATGGCATTAGAAAATTTTAGAGGGATAAATATCATGATCCTACTGTAGAAAATAATTTAATGTATCAAATTATGTAGGTATTATAGGAAATACAATGGAAACCAGATTTAGATGATGATAAAACAACTACTAATTCTCAAATTTATGGAAAAATATTAGGATAGTGAGGCAAGAGGGTGTTTTTATTTGTTTAATATATCTAATGAAATCACTCAGTACACTATGGAATGAGGATATATCCCAAAATATCACTAACCTCCTACACAATTTACTAGATTCTGTACAACAATGAAAAATAAGTGCCATTGAAGTAGTTTGGTATGTCAAGACCAAGAAGCCTTGGGTTGTGGATTTGAAAATGGATATTGAGTTAGATGGATATGAAATTTGAAATTAAGTATTCTATTTTGGAAGCACAGTCAATATGATTTCCTGATCAACATGGGAATCCATTGGTCAACCAACTCGAAGCTACAATATAGTAACACTGAGTTTGGTGGATTATGGCATAGTCAAACTCATTAGAAAGTTATAAGATGTTGAAACTAAGTGAGTGAGCTCATTTTATAATGGTAATTTGAGTTTATTCACATAAAGATAACAAAACCTCATTACCCTACCTTAATCAATAAGAAATGGGCCTATAATGGCTAAATAACCATCGATACTATGCATAATCACTTAGAAGTAATCCATAAATTAGTAGGTGTAAAATACTTATATTATCATAAAATATCTAGAGTTACCTTATGCTTATGGGGATAATATTTGGTTTAAATTGGGTACAGATGAAAGACAAAATGGGTTGCAATTTGTTAAGTGCCAAAATTGGAAACCAGGTACTACATAGCAAGTACAATGACTAGTATTCAAAATTTTTATAAAAATGTCTCCAATTAGGTAGGTTCACATAAAATATTATGTCTCTCCTTCATTGAATTATATGACAAGATCTAAAGTAGACTTTCTATGTAATACAAGTGCTATTATGATAAATTATATTGAACTAACCTGAGAAGGTATTCTAAGTTGGGATTATACATTGTTTATAAGTGGTGAATTAGACATGCATATCTTGAATTAATATCACAAATATCATTATTTTAAACCTTTATGTATGGTGTTCATTTTAAAATGTTAGATACATCAATAATTTGAGATAAAGGATCTCAATTCATTCATATTGAGTCTTAAATACCATGTACCATAAATGGATCAATGAGTCAATGCACTTAGGTATGTGTTGAAAGGAAATACTGTGAAATGTTGGGAAATACAAAAAAAAAAAGAAATATATTTGGAACAATATGCAAAATCTTATGTGTAAGGATTTAGGTACCAACTAGTTTTAAATCAGAACGGCCTTTCTTTCAAAAAAGTTAATGTCTACAATTACGCATCCATTAGTGTGTAGATATATGGACCACACAAGGAGTATAACCAATATATTAGGTGTACATATTCACCCACACACTTGTAACTCTACCAATGGCTCGGTATATGCATCAAGAGAATATAATAGAAATCAAGCATTGGTCACAACTTAAGAAATATATCATTCAATCTTCTATGGTTAGGATGATAATCCATTATTACATAGTGCCTTGCATAAAATTAAATTTTTTATATGTCATGGATGAACATAATATTTATCAAGTGTAGTTGAATCATCATCTTATCATGTGGCTACATAGGATTGGATCTCACACTACAAAATTAAAAAGCCAACCGAAAAGAATAATTTATTATTCAACCATGTAATAGAATAATATGATAGGATCAAGTGATAGTGATAGTGATTGAGATAGTTATCTATAAGGTTTATTGAAGCCAAAATAGGAAGATGAACCCAAACCAATGCAAAATGTAGAGAAAGTGGAAGATGAAAAATTGTACAATATTAGCATTCCACTATGTGAAGGCAAGTGCATTCTACAAGATACTTTGCCTAGTGGATCAACAAAGATATATCAAGAACCTTTACAAAATATTGAAGGAAATATTGGGATAGAGTCAGCGTATAAGCTTGTAATAGTGGGAGATTACTAGAGACAAGAGTAAATCTCTAAGGCCTTGTAATTGTTAAGGGATTATCATATGTGTTTCCAAGAAAATTATTAGAGCTAAGAGTCATATATCCATCTCTAGGATAAATTCACATAGAATTAAAAGAGTGTGCACACCCTATAAAAAATTGACCTTACAAGATGAATCCTAATATGAAGATCAAAGTAAAGGTTGAACATGATCGAATTTAAGAAGTTGAAATCATTTATCAAGTTGAAAAGGTAGAGTGGGTGTGTTCCTTGGTTGTTCAACCTAAAAAAATAAGATAAATCTAAGTGTATGAGGACTACTATGAACTCAATGATGTTTATGCTAATGATCTATTTTCAATTCCTTTTATAGATGATGTCCTTGAATTCATGGTTGCACATGAGGTATATTCTATGGATAGTTTCAGTGGATATCACTAGATTTTGATTGCCAAGAAGGATCAGGATAAAACCATTTTTCATATTAAATGGGTATCATTCACATATAAATTAATGTTATTTGGTTTAAAAAATGCCCTTGATGTATTTTATATTGTTATGGTAAACACATTCAATGATTTAACTCATGATTTCCTCGAAGTATATATGACTGATTTGGCTCTCTTATCTCTATTTAAAGAACACTTATCAAAACTAAGGTTAATGTTGGAGCTATTTTCGACATTACACATCATTTTAAATTTAAAGAAGTGTCTAATCTTTTCACCTTTCAGTGTCTGACTAAGCAATATTTTGTGTAAAAAATGTATTTTGGTTGACCCAACTAAAATTATCATTATAGTAGGAATGCCACCTCCTACTAGCTCAAATAAAGTGCACACCTTCATTTGTCATAATGGATATTATCAATATTTTATAAAAGGGTATGCAACTATATTTGCATTCATAGAGAAATTACTTCGCAAGGATAAAAAATTCAAATGTACATCATATTTTAATAAAGTAAAGATTTGAAAGAACACTAATCTTGGTATTTATTGATTGGAGGAAGTCATTCCACATACATGTGGATGCTTATGGCATTACAATATGAGTTATTTTAACATATCTAGGTAGAGGTGGGTTGGACCACTAATAGATTTTTCATAAGGAAACTATTAGCTATAAAAAATAATTGTATGACCACAAAAAGAGAAGCACTACCATGGTTTTTGCCTTATAAACATTTTATCATTACTTATTGGCATCACCTTTTGAGTTCTTCATGGATCACTAGGCATTGCAATACCTAGTTAATAATCCAATATTGGGATAATGTATATCAAGGTGGGTGATGTTCTTTGAGTAATTTTAATTCTATATTAATGTTAATCTAAGATGAGAGAATGTGGCACCCAATCACCTCAATAGACATCACAATGGGGAGGAACCAGAGGAACTCAAAGATGTATCCCTAGATGCACATTTATTATAACTTCTGTAGGTCCTGATAACACTAAGAAAGATAAGAAGCAAAGGGTTAATTGAGCTATATTTTATAGCCTTATTAATGGATTCTTGTACAAGTTTGGCAATGATGATGTATTACACAGAGCATCTCTATAGCACGAACAGCCATAACTTCATGAAGAGGATCATCTACAAATTGAAGGAGGTCATTTCATAGGATAATCCATTGCAAAGAAACTATGATAGATTGGTATTTAGTGGCCTACATTATTTCAAGATGTGCATTGAATTTATAAACACTACAACATCTTTCAAAGAATAGATAATCCAAACCAATATGATGAAATGAATTTGCTACCTATGTTTGTGGAAAAACCCTTTTAACAATGGGGAATTGATTTTTTTGGACCTATATATCTTCCAAGTAAGTTCAGTCAAGCTCAATATATTATTACTATGACATATTATTTCACAAAATGGGTGGAAGTTGTTGCCGCTCTAAGATGCAGTATGAAAGATAATACTAAATTATTATTATCCTAAAACATCATCATGAGGTTTGGATGTCTAATATATTTGGTAATGGATAGAGGCACACATTTCATAATTAATGATATCAATACTCTCACTAAATAATTCTTGATATCTCACTAAAAAAGATTAGCTTACCATATGAAGGCAAAAGGCTAGATAAAAGAATCTAATAAATAATTGGCAAAGATGTTAACAAAAATGTGTAATGTTCAAAGGGATGATTGGGAAGACCAAATTACCATGATAATTTGGGCCTGTATAAAACATTAAAAGAGAGATAAAGGGTTCACTCTATTTTAACTAGTATATGGACTTGAGGAAGTAATGCCTATGAAATATATTGTTCCTAGTTTGTGCATTGTGATGGTCATGAGATTAAGATATTAATATTCAGTAAAGACACAGTTGATGGATTTAAAAAATATGGAATAAAATAGAAAAAAGGAATAGTGGATAAAATAGATTAACAAATAATGTTAGAAAGTATGGCATGATCGCAACTTACGATCTAAACAATTTTACCAAAAGCAAACAATATTACTCTATGAGATCAGATTTAAAGAATTCCAAAGAAAGTTGTGAATAATATGGAAAGGGCCCTATATCACTCATGAAGTATCACCATATGGTACCATAGTGTTGAAATATTTACATGGAACCATATAACCAAGATGTATAAATGGTTGTAAGCTTAAGCCATATCATATTTAATGTCTATCATTTAGCTAAAAATTTGAGTGGGTGTTGAGTAGCACCATGTAGTTAGGATTTTATTTAATGTTTTTTATTTTTTATTTTATTTTATTAGGTTATAATGTCTTTATATCATGTTAATTTTAGTGAAACACATCAAAACCACTAGGAAGCAGTTATCATTGCAAGGTGCAATCACATTCTAGAGATAACTCATAGAAGATAACTAGACACAACTACATCGAGAATTTTAATTAATTTTAGGATGTTGGTGACATTATAGGTACGGTAAATAGAAGAATAATAGTCATGTAGACCATTAATGATGCAATGTTTCAAAAATATTGCATCATTTTTGAAGTAAAAATGGTAGTAAATGGACAAGTGGATTCATAAGGAAAATTAATTCAACAAGAGGATATCTATACACATATAATAAATACGATAGAAGCAAATAAAATATCCCGAGTAGTAAATTTCCTTATCAAGGTAACTTCTAGTAACTAATATTAATTGGCAACAAACTTTCATGTATAAGAAATCAATACATTCAAAGTAGGCAGTGAAATAAAATTTGGTGCCACTATCTATATAAGGGTAGGGTATGGATAACTCTAAAACATTACAAAATTTAGTTAACAATGGGTTTTTATGATATACTTTCACAATATATAATTACAAATGGATTTTTAAGGAGAGCAAAACTAAGCAAAGGAATCATTTATTCCAGACCACTGATCAAACCATAGAGAGAGGTCAATTATTAATTTTGATCTCATATACACAAAAAGTGGAAATGGGTATTGGGATAGGTATTTTACAAAGTAATTGTAGTGATCCATATCAATTCAATTTTAAAAACATATCAAAAATAATATTTTTTAAAGATACTAAAGAAATAAGAAAATCAAGAGCCCTCACATTTTGACATCCATTGTGAGGATCTGACATTGAAAAATTGCTTAAGCTACCTATATTTGGGTAGTTAGATGAGGTTACGATGACTTTGATGAGATAATAAAATAAATTGGCTATCTATTTATCTCAATATGTCATAATTTGGATTCCTACGCACATAATGGAATGATCCATTGGCCTTCCCAATTATGATAAAACTATCCTACATTATATGTATAAAACACCACCAATTCATTTAGATATGAGGGAAAAATTTAACGCAAGGGTAGGGTGAAGAACACCTATTTAATTGATTGAGTACGCTTAAATGTACATCATGGTATAATTAAATATGAAAAGATTATAGATAACTACCATGAAAGAGAAACAAGAGACAAGAGGCATAATTTATTTTGCCTATCATATGATAAATCTATAGGAGGACTTTAATTGGCTTTATTTTTTGGTAGTTGAGGTTACCACTAATATATAAAAGGTACATGTGAGAAGCACATAGACATTTCAATAATAATTTTTGGTCCTTTTATTGTGTTTCATATAGTAGAAATCACCATAAGGGATAATTAATGTAACAACAAAATTTTGGACCAGTGTTGCCTTCAAAAATATTGCATGGACCAATATAGGGTAGTATTATGAGCAATTGGGGAGATTTAACATATGATGGCTCAAATCCCTAGACTTGATCCAAACACTCCCTAAGATCCTGTAACATTTAATACGATATTTGGGACAACATGATTTAGTCACCAATTTTCACAATGACATTCATATCAAGTTTCATGAGTTAGCTACTCCAACTATGACCTTGATGCCATTTTTAATTTTAATGGTCAGACTAAAGGATGAAGTATACATGCAAAACATCTTAGCTGTGAGGTTCATTTCTTCATTACAATCCATTCATCTAGAATCATAACAACCAGAAGAAGAGAACGCAACCTTATAGCAACCAATGCAACCACATAGTCAACTATCACAACTAGCCCAATTGCAAGGTCTAACAAAAAAAGAGAAAGGCAAGAGGAAAACACCCATGTAGAAAGTTTCACCAACATCACCAAAGAAAATAATCTATCAAATAAATTCATGGCTAAAGAATCCCATGGTTTCAATGATATATGTTGAGTATGAACTACCCAAGTTGGGGTTATAATAATAAGAAGTGATTTTATTAGTGTTGGAAGATATCATAAAAAAAGTGTGTGATAAAGAGGAGGATTTCTTATTTTAGAAAGTAGTGCACATTTTTGAAGTGAAAAATAATAAAAAATAGACTTTGGGTTGATATTAATCAACCACATAGTTATATTCTTTTTGATAATGTAGGACAATAATTAGCTCAACATAAGTTTAAAAATAAAACATTATCGATAGAGTCAGCTAAGGATCCTCTACTAAAAAATGGTGGATTTACCTTAAGAAGGCAATGCTACACTAGTCTTATTTTAATGACCACACACACACACTTTTGCTAAGCCATAAAAAACTATGTGGGTAAGGATGGTGTCTTTAGGTGAACATGTAGAATAAATTGGTACACAATAGTCTCAATTAATATAACAATAGTCTCAATCCTAGGTGTTAAAGAAGTAAAAGAAAACTCTCATGCCTCTAGCTAAATCCAAGAAAACAAAATTGGTACACAAAGGATAGATGGATGAATCACAATCACCTGAGCATACTTAAGTAGAATTCAATATTTTATACATATAAATTTATGTGGAACTTATAGATACAATTGCACTTGAGGCAATAACTAAATAAAAAATTGTACAGGACACAACTGACCCTAGGGAGGTGAAAGAGGAAGAAAGGAGCAATAAAAAATAAGAAAACGACAACTAGAAGTGGTACACAAGACAAAATAAGAGGTTATGCAATGTGAATATAAAAATTATCAAGACATAGGTGCTAACATACAAAATAAGGCTGGGAAACCATAGGTTATAGGTGAGCAAGCTAAAGAAACTGAAGTTATAAGGAAGAAGGCTGAGGAAGTAGAGGCTACATAGAAGTAAGCTGAATAAGCTAATATTATAAATAATAAAGCTGAGGAAGTATAATATGTGTGGAAATAGTTTTAATAAGCATAGGTAAGGAAGAAAAAACAATATGAAGACTAATGATGATAATAAGGGTCGTAAAATGTGCAACAAAACAAAAGGAGAAAGAAGCTCAAGCCAAGGTTGTTAGAGGTAAAATCCACTGAGAGGGGGTTGAATCAGGGGTGGCAAACAATCCAATTCAATTTCCAAACACTTAAGCATTATATACAACTAATCATGAAACATTTAAGATGTTTATAGCAATGAATAATATGTAATGTAAGATCATATACATACAACACAAGATCTATATGGGAAACCCTCTTGGGGAATAAAAACCCACTCCCAAGCCTATAAACACATGAACTACATGTCCTATAAGGTATTTAAAAAATATACTTTAGTGGAACACCCATTCCACAAGGAACACTTACCCCTAAGATGGTCAAGTCCTTCTGACTAAAATTTAGTGAAACACACCTGCCCCTATGATGGTCACCTCCTTCTAACTAGAATTTAGTGAAACACCTATTTTGAAAGGAGCACCTTCCCCTAGTATGGTCCATTATTTTTGACCTAGATGTTGAGTACCCTCCCAAAACCTATGATATGAGCATCTCCTCAACATTGATTACCTCCTAATATAATGGAAAAATAATGTATATCAACCTACTTCACTTCTTCACATAACCATAAACATCTAGAAACACCTTTTGGATCATTCTACACTTCTCAGCAACAACTTTGTCATAACCTCAACAATATGACCAAATGATCAAACACATAATCCACATTGTCATCTACCTCTTGAATCAACCACCAATCTTATACATACATCATCTATCCTTTGCTCACACTCAAGGCATCCAAAACATATTTTTGATTCACTCTAGACCTTTTCTCTCATCTTCAATCTTCTAAATTATAAGAGTACTATTTATGACCTAAAAAATATGACCTATAGGTCATACAAAAAATCATCAACCTATTATTCTCTATAACCCATCCACTGAGCACACCCCCTTTCTTTTTTCCTTCAGTCCAAAATGGTCACATTCTCCTCTTCTTTAACACTCATGTCTTCAAACCTATAAGATCACTATTTCTAACATCAGAAATATGATGTCAAGTCATACACATAGTCATCAAACTGATCTATTCTTATATCCATCCACTACACACCCTTACCCTCTTTCGTATCTCAACCCTATACACTTCCTCCACTTAGAGACCCTTCCTACAAGTCTAGAAATCACCACATTTGATTTCACCTTTTATAGATCATTCTTGATTATTATCTTATTATTCAACCTTTAGACTTGACTTAACCCTTAAGGATTATAACTTACGAATACATAGCTCAATACTATTCTCATATGCCATTTATAGCATCCATGGGTCACCCTTAAGCAACTACACTTTTCAATTTGGCCTTAATAGCCCTTATAGGTCTCATGCAAACCTATTCACCCATTTAACACTCCATCAAGAAATTTAGAAACAAAGGAACACTTATAAAAACATATATCCACTCCACATGACCCATTAAACATCCTTAAATGATCATAGACATCACAACACTCCTCTATGTATTTTTAATCTACTCAAACATTAGCCTTGTACACAAAAACACCATAAATGAATAAATAATCAACTTATAAGAATTTGTTCATACTAAATATGGAATGGTCAAACCTCCAACGTCCATATATGTCATCCTCAGAGAGTCTAAAGCACTTTCCAATAGCTATGTCCCCTTGAAACATCCAAATACCAACATACAAACTCAAAATATCCTTCTCAGGTCACTTATAGAACATGGTCAAACATAGTAAACTTTGGAGCTCAATATCTTCAACTGTACAAACATTCATACCTTCTAACTAGTTTCAGTAGATATGTGTTGAAGTCTTATACAACTTTGATTTTTATTGCATCAAGAAAGATATGAGCAAAATACTCAGCACTAGTTTTTCCCTTTGCTAAATTGAAATACCAATGGTCATTCTTAAACATTGAACACTTTGCCAACATCTCGTGTCCTCACGTCTTTTGAATGAATACGCATCATCAATCTCCCTCAAAATTATCTTGATATTTAAATTTTCTAAAAAACTATCAATTTAACCTTATCTTATTTTCCCTAGTAATTTTGATAAAATACACACCATTAATCTTCTTAGAATTAACTTGGTCTTTAACTTTTCCTATTGTGAAAAATGAAGCACTTGTCATCATATCGCTACTTCCTAAAAATTTGAAACAAATGGACTTCATTAATCTCTTTGAGAGTAGCCTTAATGTTAACCTACTTAAACATCAAACACTTTGACATATTTGACTTAAAAAGCATCATTGATCTACATTTGTATGAACACCCACTTATCGGTAGATCCTTATCTAGTCCTAGTATTTAACATTGTACAAATTTGGCTAAGTATGGGAATAATTGTAATATATCTAGAAGGCCAAATTTTAAGCTTAATAAATTTTACTACACTCAATCACATTTCCTAAAATTTAAACCATATGATCTTCTTTCATAGGGGAATCCATCCATATATAAATCTGCTCCTAGAACCTTCACACGTGTGAAATATGATGCGATAAAACCTTTTGGTCAGCTCTTATTGAACTTATAAATTAAGCTTAGATTCATTTTGTGCCATAGATATATGATGTAATTAAATGTGCACCATTAGATATCCTTTTTAAATTTGGCTAAGTATGGGAAAACATTGCAAACTGCTAGGGAATCCAAATTTTCATAGTTATATCTTTTACTCCAATCAACCACATGACATGAAAATTAGACCATAGTAGCTTGGGACTAATGTGATCACACCCATAAGAACAAATCTCCCTGACCCATCCATATGTGGTAATGGTGATGTCGGCAAATTGCCTAGTTAGATTTGTCTATCACAAAACCAATTATGCCAAGATGAACATAATGAATAAGTAGATGAAGACCATGCATCCCCATAAGTTCTCCAATCAACCTTGAATTCTAACAGAATACCTCACACATGCTCAATACTTCAGACCCATCCCTAATCATGCCAAAATAGAAGATCAACCAAGCCTACTTCAAGCATATTAGAAGAAACACACTGAATACTTTTTCATTGACACTTAGATTATCAAGACACTTTATCCACTCACCCATACACCTGCATGAAATCACTAAAAATTCTCCAACAATATCCTTATTTCTCATTGATTTCAACACCCATCATATAACTCACCTTCCTTCTCTCTCTTCAACCACTTTCACAATAATAACCTTCTCCCCCTTTGACACAATGACAAAGTGAGCAAAAAATAATATTTAGGACATAAAAATACCACCAAAAAGATAATACCACCTCAAAAATATGATCAAACTCCAGCTTACCTGGAGTATAGCTTTTCTTGCCTTGATAACTTCCTATTGCTACATACCAACACTCTCTTCAACCAAGCACTCAAACCAAGGAAGAAAGAATACACAAAAGCACTAAAATATGGAACTAAAAAAGAAGCATATAAGAGGGAATCCCCCTAAAATCTCAGATCCATTTCATATCTTGAGCATCTTTAGATCTCCATACACCATGAAGAACCACCATGCATGATTACTAGCCTTCTTTCACAAGCCACATCAAATACCACCAACAAAAATTCATGCCACTCAGCAATAGGAAACATGATCTAAGCCAACCTGATAATTCATCTTGAAACACTCATGCCTTTATATTTTTGAGAAACTAAGCAAAAACATCAAATCTTCACACTAGGCCTGTCTAGACTCTTTATAGGCCTACCTGGAACTTGTAGAGCCCATAAATTTTAGTAGACACACTTTCAATACCTAAAAATTCATATATTTATAAAAATCATATGACCCATCAAGAACACCAATTTACATCACTTGGGTCATCCTTTGAAATATACTTGCCTCAAAACCCTACTAGCCAAATAAGCCTCCATTTTGACAAAAACCTTGAATAATTTGAAAGCTATAAACTTTCAAATCTCTATGAATCTTGATTTTATAACCTATTTGGCCTATTCAACCTATTAATAATCCTAAACCCTCAAATCATAAGTCAAACAAATTTTATAGCATAGCCCAAAACTCTAGAATCTCAAAATAGACAATTTCAACAAATCTCATTTTGGTCAATGCCTACCTATGAAAATTCTTACACACTTGGAGACAACCCTCACACACATATGGACCAAGATTTGAGCCTCCATAATTTTAGGAACCCATACATCCTATAACCCATTTTAGGCCTTTTTCCCCTTAAGCCAAAACTGAGAAAACTGAGGACACTCAAAAAAATTCCAATTTGACTTCAACATACCTTCAAACCATAAACCACCTGGATCATGTCACAAAAAAGTGCAAAAACCTTTTTTAGCACCAAATTCTTCTTTAAATTCTATCAATCTCATTTTTCCACCTAAAAACACTCATTCTGATCTTATAAACATTTTATACATTAAAAAACACCTTATGACATCACTTCGACCTCATAAAATCACTTATCTCATCTTGCCATAGCAAATTCAACTAAAAAAACTCATCTATTATCTTTTATGACCTTATAAATAACACCATAGCAACACATGATTCTCCACTAAAAGGAATTTGTTAAGAAGCATAGACAAAAACCTCTACACCACAATGTTCTAAAACAAGGTGAGGCCAAGAGTGGGCCACATCTCCTTAGTAACCACAAAAATATTTTGTTAGCTATAAGACTTATTTATCTTGTTCTCATTCTTATTAGTGTGAACTTTAATCACTTTTTATTTTTCTTCATCACTTATTTTCTCTTCTATGATAAGCTACACAATATTTTGAGAAACTATGGAATATTGGCATACCTTGATCACTAAAGTATCTTCTTTGCATTTAAAAACATCACCTTTAGACCTTGACAACATAGAACCATGATTTAAACTTTCTCACACATAATAGTTTGATCATTATCATCTAAACATACCTTAGAATTAGCCTTGACCATAACCTTGGTCTTCTCCTTGAGGTTGGTCTCTTCATTCACAACATGAGTAGATAATGAGAGATCTTGGCACTCTCCAACTTCTATAGCATTATACACCATAGAAAATAGATTACTTAGACTTAGATACTCATCATGACTAACATTTAACACCTTTGGTTTCCATGAGTTAACTTACCTTCTTTCTTTCACTCTAGGAGCTTGATTAATCCTATTTTGTCTTATAGGCCTTCACTTGTAGAATCTAGTAATGTGACCTCTCTGTTGAAAGTTGAAGCACATTATATATTTTACAATAAGATTATATTTCCTTTCCTAATTAGAAAAAAATATTTAAATATGTCCATTTTTTTGAAAATTTAAATAAACTACTTTTGAATAAGACTCACCTTTTTACTATTGACCCCCATAATAGTTTCATGCAAACTCATTTCTAATAGGTCTCTTGCATTCTCTAGCTCTATGCTGAAACTAATTACATGTGTAATAGTAACCATTAAAACATACATATCTCATGGCATTTAGTTTTGTTATTTGATTTATCTTCACTCTACTATCATCTTCATTCCTTAACTAGTTTTTAACTTTCAAATTCTGATTTACGTTAGTCTTCATCTTGTCTTGAGTTGCATTTTATGGTTCTTCTTTATATTCAAGACTATTTCTATCACTTGCATGATTTTGACCACTTAGAATATTGTCTAGATCACTTGAGTTATTTTTAAATCTCATAAATGGATGTATCTTACTAGATTTCTTCTCTAATTTAGATTTTAATGACTTATTTTCAATTACATACCTTGAACATTCACTTTTTTAGCTTTCAAGCTTGTAGACATGATTTCTAATTGATAACTAAGTTGCTTCATTATATCTTCATACTCCTTGGTGTCTTCATTAATTATTTCTTCATACACACTAAATTTCTCCTCATAGTCATTCATTTAAGACTTCATCTTCTTATTAATGTACTTCTCAATCTTAAATTTTTTAAGAGCATTCATCAATTCAATCTCATAATCCACCTCATCTTTATCATCATCTGAATCATTCCAAGTAGACTCTTTTTGGTGTGAGTAAATTCCTTCCTCAACTATGAAGTGGGATTCATATTCAATAGAACTATCATCTTCATGATCATACTCTGTGTTACTATCTTCACTCTCATTTGATGATCTATAATATTTATTGGTGTAGAGACTCTTCTTGTTCTTGAAAGACTTGTTCTTGTTATCATTCTTTTTTAATCCTTTTTTCTTATCAGACATACATATCTTATTGTCTTCATCATGTCCTTCACCATGCTCTTCATCATCATTATTCTTATGCTCATGAGGGCACTTATTAGAAACATGTCCTACCTCTCCATAATTCAATCTTTTTAAGGGTAGTTTACCCTTATACTTGCCTAACCCTATTTTTCAATTTCCTTGTAAATAAAGAAATTAGTTCATTTTCAATAATATCATATATGTCATCCTCCATGAGTTTATCACCTTGGAAATTATTCTTTGGATTCATTTCTATATTGAATTTTTCTTCTTTATTTGGTGGTATATCATCATTTACTCTCATCTCATAGGAAATAAGGATGCCATGAAATTAATCCATCTTTAACTAAGTAAGATCATGACTTTATTCTACAACAGATACTTTAGAATCAAACTTAAGAGAGAGAGAGACCTTAATACATTTTAAACTACAATAGATTCTTTAATATTCTCTCAAGAACATCTACTGATGTTCACAATCTCATCAACTCTTTGCATAAAGGATGCCATAGAATGTTTTTCCTTCATATGAAGACTCTCAAGTTGTCTTCGATGAGTCTGTAACTTTGCCAACTTAAGCTTTGAATATCCTTCATAAATAATCATCAATTTATCCCACATTTACTTGGTAAATATGCAATGGATTACCTTGGTGCATTAAATATATGAAAGATGACAAGTGATAGCATTCATTTCCTTAGAATTGTTGTCAAACAACTTATTATCTATAGCACTATATAGAGGAATAGTAGGTACAAAATAACCATCCATAATATATTTCCAAGTGTAAAACCCTAGGGACATGATGTAGGTACTCATCCTTACACTCAAAAAATAATAATTGGATCCATTGAACATCAATTATTTCTTAGTGTAAAAGCCTCATTGTATTTTATGGCTACCCATATTGTAACTTGGATCTACTACAAATTGTCAAGCCTTTACGAAAGGACCTACTCTAAAAGAAATTGTTAGAGGTAAAAACCACTGAGATGGGGGGGGTCGGGTTAATAAGTGGTGGTAAATAATCTAATTCAATTTATAATCCATTAAAACACTTAAGCATTCAATACAACCAGTCATTAAACATTGTAGATGTTTATAGAATTGAACAATAGGTAATGCAATATCACATACACACAATGCAAGATCTATGTGGGAAACCCTTTTGGGGAATAAAAACCTATCTCAATACTATAAAAACATATACTAATTTTTATATAAGGTACTACAAAAATAAGACTTTAGTGGAAAACCCATTCCACAAGGAGCACTTGCCCCTAAGATGGTTAAGTCCTTCTAACTAGAATTTAGTGAAACACCTGTTCCACAAGGAACACCTTCCCCTATGATGGTCAAGTCCTTATAACCAAAATTTAGTGAAACACTTTTTCCACAAGGAGAATCTTAACCTAATATGGTCAAGTCCTTGTAATAAAAATTTAGTGAAACACTTGTTCCACAAGGAGGACCTACCCCTAGGATGGTCATGTCCTTCTGACCTAAATGTTGAGCACCCTTCCAACATCTATGATATGAACATCTCTTAGACACTGATTTCCTTCCAATATAATGAATAAATAATGTATATCAACTCCCTTCACTTTTTTACACAACCACAAACATACAAAACCATGTTTTGGATCACTCTACACTTCTCAACAACAACTCTATCATTACCTTAAAAACATGACCAAATGGTCATATACATAATCCAAAATCTAATTTACCTCTCATAGGTTATCCATAGCATCTATGGGTCACCCTTAAGTAGATAAACCTTTTAATTAGGCCTTAGTAACCCTTATATGTCTCATATAGACCTATTTACCCATTTCATCATTCCATCAATCAATTTATAACCAAAGGACCACTTCCAAAAGCACAGGTACAGTCCACATAATCCCTTCAATAACTTTAAATTATCATAACAATAAAAAAACTCCTTTGTGTATGCCCAATCTACTAAAAAATTAGCCTTATATACAAGAAAACCATGAACAAACAAATAATCAACTTATAAGAATTTATTCATACTAAATATGAATTGCTCAAACCTCTGAACTCCATATAAATCATCCTCATACATTCTAAAACAATCTCAAATATCTAAGTCCCATTGAAAAATCCAAATACCAGTAGAAAAACTCAAAATATCCTTCTTGGGTCACTTATAGAACATGGTCAGACACACAGTCATCATTGGAGATCAATATCTAAAACTATACAAACATTTATACCTCCTACCTAGGTTCAATAAATGTGCCTTGAATTCCTCTACAACTTTAATTTTACTAAATCAATAAAATCATCATGGTTCAAAATATATGAGAAAAATATTCACCATAGGTTTTTCCCTTTACTAAATTAAAATTCCAATTCTCATTGTTAAAAATCAAACACTTTTCCAACATCTCATGGCCTCACATATTTTAAATGAATATACATTTTTAATGTCCTCTAATATTACCCTAATCTTTAAATATGGTAAACAACTATAACTTTGACCTCATCTCATGCTCCCTGGAAATTTTGACCTAATATGCATTTTTGATCTTCTTAGAAGTAGCTCAGTCTCTACCTTTGTTTTTTGTTAAAAATCGAGCACTTATCTTCATCTTACTACTTCTTGAAAATTTAGAACAAATGCACTCCATTGATATCTTCGAGAGTAGCTTGTAATTTAACCTATTTAACAATAGATACTTTAACCTCTTTGACTTAATACACATCATTGATATGTATTTATATGAACACCCATTTGCTATTATATCCTTATCTAGTCCTGGTCTTTAACTTGATGTAAATTCAGCTAAGTATGGGAACCACTAAAATCTGCCTAGAAGGCCGAATTTGAACCTTAATAGTTTTTTTTTTTGATAAATCACATGTCATAATTTTTAGGCTCAGATTCTTTTTTCAACGTAGATATATTTTGTGATTAATCATGCACCATTATATCTCCTTTTCAAATTTGGATAAGTATGAGAAAACATTACAAACTGCCTAGGAAGCCAACTTTGCATAGTTATATATTTTTCCATAATAAATTGGGACTATTATGACTAATGTGATCACACCTATATAACCAAATCCCCCTGACTCATCCATATGTGGTACTGGTGATGCCACCAAACTACCTATTCAGATTTTTTCGTCATAGAACCAACTATGCCAAGATGAACATAATGAAGAACCATATGAACACCATATATTCCCATAAGTTCTCCAATCATCCTTGACCTCTGGTAGGACCCCTCACACATGATAAAAAATTCAAATGCATCTCTAATAATGCCAAAATAGAAGATCAACCTAGCCTACTTCATGCATACTATAACAAGCACATTGCACACTTTGTCATTGAAACATAGATTATCAAGACACTTCATCTAATCACCTGGACACCCACATGGAATCATTGAAAACTCTCCAACAAATATTAACAAATAATAGCTCATATGTGTATCAGAAGCATAAGTAGCCCAAGATAAAACTAAGGCTTAAGTTGAATCCAAATCCAAGGCTAAGGTAATTGTAAATCCAAAGCTCAAGTTGATGCTAAGGTAATGCCAAAGATAAAGCTAAAGTGTAAGCTAAAGACAATGCTAAGGCCAAGGATAAAGTAAAACCTGAGGAAAAATGATTACAAAGATGAAAAATAACTGGAAAAAATAACAACCCCAACTCACACAAAGGACATAGAAGAAGCATTCCATATATCTATCTAATGGCTATGGGATGCCCCTACTACATGAATACGGTGAACTACTTTCTAGATTCCATTGGGTCAACTCACACCTGCTCATGCTACACCTAAAACCACGTCCATGGTACTTGATACCACTAAAATGGAAACATCATTTTACAACTATCAAAATAGAATGAAGGAGCAATCTACTTTCAAGAATCAATTGCACAAAAGGCCATAAATTTGGAGTAAGAATTCCTAAGGCTATGAGAAGAAAATTCTTTAGTAGAAGAACAACTTGTAAATGTGTGATAAATGATAAATAACATTTGTACCACCTTAGTTGTGTAAGTACTAAGTGATCAAGTCATGCCATAAAATAGGAAATTTGCTTTTATATCGATAGATCTTATAAAAAATTAGGGAGATGCATAGAATGTCTTTTTGTTTCACACATAAGGACAAGCTCTCAAGATTGAAACATAAGTAATATGTGAACTCATTGATGAATATGAGTAGGTGATAGACACTAATTGAGGTAGGCTAAGAAGATAGCCTAGGATATGCAAAATAAGAGACAACATCTTAATCAATCCTTAGTTACTATGAAAACTAAATTTACCACTATGGATAGAGCTAAAGCCTATTAGAGGATCAAATGACAACTAGAAAAAATATGAGTAATACACTCAGACAAATATTGGATTTTAGGCATGTTGACATACATAATATGGAAGTATGGCATAATGAAATAATGCACACCAATTTTGAAGCCATCCAAGCCCAAAGGATAATAGATAGATTGGATGAGCTCATCTTGGATATTCATCTAAATTTATCTAGTGCCAAGGCATTTCTCACAATTATATATGATGATGATTTGTGAAATATGATGATGATACAAGTACCCCTATTGGTTCTAATTTCCATGTTACATGATGTGCTCACACAATAGAAAATATTCAAGGAGGATCTATCTTAGGTTGATTTGAATATTGACTAGATAATATATTATCCCTAATTTATTCCTCCATAAAAACTCTGATAAATCATACAAGATAGGAAACTGGATACAAAGGCATAGTCTCAACAACTACAACTAACATTGGGTACATTAAAATCTAGTGGGTTAGTAGATAGACAAATACAACAACCTCTGTAGTCGCTTAATCAAACACCTCCTTAGATGTAGTAGTAAGTAATGCACACTTCCTTTTTGTGACTTACAGAAATTGTAGATTTTTGTAAAATAGTATAAACATTAAGAATGGGGATGGAATGGTTGAGAATCCATAATGGGCCACCACCTAATTATGGTAGGCTTTTGAAAACCTAAAATGGTAGTAGGTTAATATACTAATTAGTTAAAAATCTTAAAGGGAGACTAATTAGTACATAAAGGGTGAAAATTGGTAAAAGACACCTGGAATTATAACTACAACTTTTGTTTATGGATTATATCTTTAGGTTACCTCAGATCAACTTGTGACTTTTTCCTAGAATGAGACAAATATTTAAGTTTGGGAAAGTGTTGGATGAATAATGGAGCATGGTAAGACTGTGAAGTATAATAGGACATATGTGCAAATTATGTTATTTTATATTCTGTATAACATTTGTATGTATTAATCCTTGTAAGTCTTAGTGGGCAATAGAAAAATCCAAAAAGTCTTTCATTTTGTATCTCAAAAATCTAGAATATGAAGAGATAATATATTGCAAAAGAATATATATATTACATATGTGTGTGTGTGTGTGTGTGTGTGTGTGTGTGCGTGCGCGCGCGTGTGCGTGTGCGTGTGTGTGTGCGTGTGCATGTGTGTGCGCGTGTGCGTGTGTGTGCATGTGTGCATGTGTGTGTACAGTGTGCGCGTGTGCGTGTGTGTGTGCATGTGTGCGTGTGCGCATGTGCGTGTGTGTGTGCGTGTGTGTGTGTACACACACACACACACACACACACACACACACACACACACACACAAGATTTCGTAATATTTATCAACACATCAGAACCATATTTAATTGCATCAAAGGGGTGTGTGTGTGTGTGTGTGTACACACACACACACACACACACACACACACACACACACACACACACACACACACACACACACACACACCTTTGATGTAATTAAATATGGTTCTGATGTGTTGATAAATATTACAAAATCTTGCTGTTATGGTTTTCCTAATATTATTTTATATATGGTTAATGTGTAGTGAGAAATTTCATTTTAATTTAATTTTTTATCATATGTTATGCTGGTTATGTTTCATATTTTATTAACATTTTTTTTCTTCATGCTCTTAAGTGCATATTTATCTATAATAGGTGGTATGTAACACTGTAGTCTCTTCTACACCTTTTTGTATTCTCTACTACATAAGCTATTCTTGTAATTTGCATATTTTGGAGTATTTTAAGGAACCTCTACTAACAAAGTGAAAAATGTGATACCAACATATCAATATGATTGTATCATATAGAGTTTGAGAATGAGTTACTAAAACATCGATTACAGGGGTTATATTAGGAATTTATTAAAACAAAAATAACTTAATAGTGAAAATGCATTCAAATTATTTAAATATAATAGATAAATATTATAAATACAATGGAATGAAGGTAAAAGGTTAAAGCTGATTCTTAACCTTTAGTTTATCAAAATTATATTAGAAAAAGTTGTGAACTAATGTATAAAACACCTTTGTACATTTATTTAAAAAAAAAGAAAATGAAAAAGGAACAGAATAACAACTAATTTATTGTGTACCTTTGTTCATGATTACAAATAAAAATATTAATTAGTGCATTATCTTTGTGTTCATTTATCTTTATTTTATTTGTCTTTATGGCTTGAAATCAACAATGTCAAGCTAATGGCAATCATTTTCAAACTCAAGTATTATAAAAAAAAATTAGGTGTATTATATTGAAGGGGTAAAATACTTAGTGCAATACTTTAAGAAAGAAAAACATGGCCTTCATATGCACATGTTCTAATCAACTATTTCAAGAAGCATCTAACAATGCATGTTGATGTGGTAAGCTCATAATATAAGAAACCTATATCCAAAAGGTGAAGGATTTGACTCTTGATGATTAATTTCTATTTAAAGGCAATCCCATCCCATTGAATTTGAATAAATGACAATTTTATGAACATCTAAAGGCTTAGACTATGGTCTCATGAAGGGAGGTTTACAAAACTTTCTTAGTGGTTGGTACCAAAAATATTTAGGAGTCATTTCTGTTTTAATGGTATCATGAATTTTATATTATTTTATGTTTATGAAATTTAGATTATATGAAATATATACAAATAATATTGTATTAAATTGTTAAAACACACACACACACACACACACACAAACACACACACACACACACACACACACACACACACACACACACACACACACACACACACACACACACACACACACACACACACACACACACACACACACACACACACACACACACACACACACACACACACACACACACACACACACACACACACACACACACACACACACACATTCAAAGTTTTATATGGATAAAAAGTCTGTAAGTTGGTGGGGAAATTTTTTCAGCCTCTACTCCTTTGTAGTAGCTTAAATCTATTAGTTAAAAATGTGGGGCTCATCTTTAATATAATTTTTTTTAATACTTTCAATATATTGTTTAAGCTTATTAAGAACAATATTGTAATAAAAATAGGAACCATTTCCCTTTCCATGGGACCACATCCTTATAACCTATTAAAATATGGAAAAGAGACATAGGAACAACTCTAAAAACATTAAACATACACATTCCCCCACGAATAAAAATATTATAAGTTTTATTATATTAAAATTATTATCAAAAAAATTTTAGTCTAATTAATAGCAATGATTATAAAATGTAATGTCACAACATATACAAAAATATAGATCTTATAAAAAAAGTAATAATAAATTAAATTCTGAATTAAATTTGACTTAGTGATATATACCCAAGTCCTTAAGAGTTAACCAAACACTACCATAAATTTTAAAAAAATATAATAAAAAAAAAATCATCCTCCATAATTTATATGGACTAACCTTTCAATTTAACCATTACAACATTGTTTGACTACCTATAGATACAGGAGTTCAAATTTCCAATATCATTATTCTAAACATAATTAGAAAATCCAGTTTTATTTGTTCTCTTTATTCCATTAAATTAGAACCAAGCTTACCCTTTATTATTATAAAATTGATCACTTTTCACTATCATATTCACAAGTGGAAAATTGAATCACTAGAAAATATGAATGAATAAAAAAATTCAAAACTTCACATACTTAAAATCAACATCATATGTAGAATATTTCCTTCTTACCTCATTCAACATCTCATTGAAATAGGATATTGGTATCCCTTATTGGATCAACATAGATACAATTCCCACATGTCAAGCATCACAATCCACTTCAAACACTTTGTCTAAATATGGTAATGCTAGAACAATCTTTTCTGTAATGTTCATTTTCAATCACTCAAAAAATTATGTTGTCTCCCTTGTCCACATAAATTGTTTTACTTTCATACAATTTGTTATTGGTGCAATAATACTAATAAAATTGATAGTGAAATTTATACAAATTTTTTCCAAGATGTGAATACTTATTACCTATGTGATGTTCTTTGGAATATGCCACTCATCAATTAACTTCATATTTTCTTCAACCATTCTAGCACCATCTACTAAAACTAGAAATCCAAAGAACACCAAACTATCTTAAATTAACCTAAACTTATTCAAATTGGCATAGATTTTATCCTTCATTAACACTTATAAAACCATTATCCAATGCTTTACATTATCGTCTTTAGTCTTACTAATTACCAAAATATCATCAAAATAAATCACCATAGACTTACCAATGAAATACTATAGCACTATGTTCATCTTCCTCATGAATGTGTTAGGTGCATTATATAATTTGAATGGCATCATCAACCACTCATATATGCTATATCTAGTCTTAAATTTTATCTTTGATTCATCTCCTTCATGAATCTAGATCTAGTAGTAGCCACTCCTTAGATCAATCTTTGTGAAATGTTTTGCTCCTACAAAAACATCCATCAGGTCATCTAAAAATGGTATAATAAATATATAGTTAATGGTAATATTTTTTATTTTTCTAATATCCATTCACATAATCCACAATCCATATTTTTTTCAAGTCAACAATGCTATTTTTTCACAAGGACTCATGCTCTCCCTTACTACACCCTTTCGCACCAACATAGTAACTTGCTTAATCAAGTCTACACATTATGTTTGGTTCATCCTATATGTTATTTTATTGGGTAGAGTAGATCCTATAATCAAGTCAATGTGATGTTGAATGTCCCTCTTTTGTGGCAAACCATATGGTATTTCATTAGGTATTACATATGCATGTACTTTCAATACTTATTCTAGAATCTGCACCACTTATTTATCTTCATTCTTTGTTATGATTACATTAAAAAAAAAAAAAAAAACTTATATCCTTCATGTCATTGAAAAACTCTTTTTTGGACAGCATGCCCTCCATTTGTCATTCTTCCTTAAGAGGTAGTAATACTAGCTTTGTTCGATATTTCATAAAGGTGTAGGTGTTCTTTACTCCATCATGAGCTACTTTCCTATAAAATTTCCATGGTCTTCCTAGAAATATGTGGTATGCATCCATAGGTATAACATCACACCTTAACTCATATTTATAAGTCTTCCCTATATGCAACTTAATCAAACATGTCTTATCTACAATAACTTCATTTTCTTAAACCATGAAATACTATAGGGATTAGGATGTTTTTCACATTATAATCCTAGTTTATATATCATATCCTTAGACATCATGTTCTCACAACTACCTCTATAAAAAATCACTTTACATAACATTCCTATAAAAGTGCATATTTTTCAAAAAATATTTGTCCATAAGCATGAATTACCACCTTATTTATTTTGCTCTAGTTCTTTTCTGAAGGCAATCATTGTCCCCCTCATCATAAGATTTTGTCCGACATTTTCTACTACAAATTCAATAGATTTATCTTCTATCTAAACTTCAACCAAGTTGACTCTTTGGAGGTCATCCTACCTCCTTTCTTGTTCATGATAGTGATGACATTTAGATGCTCTATGTCATTATTTTCCACATTTATAAAAAATTATAGATTTGTGCTAGTTTATAAACCACCCTCTAGCAGCACCATAACCTCTTCCACTTTGTTGATGTTGGAAGCCTTATATATTATATTATCTCCTCTCTATGCCAGATGATGGTTATCCCCTTGTAGTGTTAAATCCATCACTACTATTATTGAAACCATCTCTTCCACTTATTGGAGGGGATTAATGTCTTTTTGGATGAAATGTTCTTATGAAAGTTTGCCTACTTTGCTTCTCTTCTAATTTCAAGGCTAATTGTTAAACCTCTTCCCTGAAAAGTATCCTATGCATGCTTAATTCATATTGAATGGAAAATTTCAACCCATTCACATTTATTATAACCATTTATTCTAGAGTTTCATCATGTTCAACTTGTATGGACAACTTGTAATATTCATCAGTGTACTCTTGTACACTATGCTCCTTCTACCTCAAGTTTTGGAACCTTATGTAGAGGCTTTGTGAATAAGCTAAAGGAAATAATTTTTCCCTCAACTTATTCTGCATCCTATTCTATGTGTTTTTCTAATTCTTGTTCTTCCTTTTCCTATCTTTCTATAGGTGATCCCACCAAATCATGACATGACCTTTCAACTTGGTGAATGCAAATTTCACCTCCTTCTCTTTAGGAATGTTATTAAACTCAAAGAACTTATCCATATTATTAAATAAATATACCAACTCCTTTTGTTAAAATGTTCCCCCATAGTTATGAGCTTCATCTCTGACTCCTTCATTTCTCCCCTTTAAGTCTCTAATAATTCTTCCCTCTATTGATAATGTCTCTTGATATAATTATTATTCATAAATTGGTTATTCTTCAATTTCATCTTTTAGTTTCCTCCTCATTTGATTAGTGCAAATTTTAGTTAGATTGTCCACTTTCCTTTGTAACTCTTTCATATTCTTGTTCACATGAGTAACAACTCATCCCCTTCATTATCTTCTTTCCATCTCTTAAACATGAAACAAACTCTTTAAAGGACTCAAAATTTCTCTTATACTAATTGATGTGATATCAAAGGATTGATTAAGAAAAAAATATCAATATTTATGGATAACCTCAATAAGGTTAAACTCAACACATTCTCAGCACTCTCTTCATATATTTCTTATAACACCACTCCTTACAAACATAGTTCAAAGTAAATGCATACAAGCCACTATATTTTAAAAAGGATTGCAAGTTCTCATATACTAAAAAAACACACATAGCTCAAAATAGATGAATCCACCCAAGAAACATTCCCTTCCCCTATTGCAGACACTAAATATAAGATACAAATCATTCTCCACTAAGAGGGAGTGAAGACAAACCTAAAAAGAACTATCCACTAAACATAATACAAAAGACAAAAATAAATAAGACAATCTCAAGACAAATGCACCTCCCTTATCATAGAGGGAATAGTATATCATGATGATTTCTTATTAAAAATGACCAACTTTACCCTGGGTCCCTCTAGCATGTGTAATATGAGTGGTTAATATGAATAGTAATTTTTTTCCATACTTGCATGTGCATCAAAAAAAGTAATGGATTCCCTTTTTCATGAAAATAAATCCCACTATTGAGTTCTCCACATAGAATAAATCCCATACCACTTAGGCATCAGTAATAGCACCCACAAAACATCACTAGTGTGAATATTATTGTGACATCATGTATGAATAGTGTTGCCATATCAGATACTTAAGTATTGATTTTAGATTTTTTTAAATATTTGAATGTTTTTTTAGTTTTTGATTATTTTATTTCTTTTACTTTTGGAAAATTTGAAAGCCCATAATACTTTAACAATGATGTATTGGAGAGGTATACTCTATCATTGATGAGATGTATCAAGTAGGTATAGATCAAGATTTGATACATAATAATGTGGTTTATCATGTTTATCATGTTCAATGATAATTCATATTGAAGTATGATTGATGGGTCTAGAAGGTCAAAGTGTCTATGGTATCAACTGAGCAATATGAAGGTGTATCACTTATTGTGTTCAATATGCAGCACACCAAACTATATATGGTATTAATTGATCATCTAATATATAATATAATACCTTATTAAGGATCTAAAAAAATATCTTATGTATTATATGTAAAATAACTATGTGAATAAATGAATCCTTTATATCTATAAAAGTTGTCTCAGAATAATTTTATTGAATATGTGTACCATCTATCTCTAAATAATGATCCTTAATATTTGTACCGTATTTCTCTATTTTACAATCATAAATATGTGTACCAATTAATCATTGAGATCATGGGGGTGGATAACGGGATATCAATGACTACATGAGATACACATACTATACTCTTAGAATTGTAATTGTTATGTTGTGGTGTATGTATTTATAGAATCAATGTACTATAGATTGAACAAAATGAAGTCTCTACATCCATGATATTCCTAATAAAATTTTAAACACCCCATTACTTTGTACTACTAGGAATGGTGTGAAAAATGTCTATGATCCAAATTGAAGAGGTAATACTATGTATCCCAATGTAATGTGTCTCTTTCCATAGATTCCTTTCATTTATTCCATTGTATCTTTCAAATCATGTTGTGTCTACCTAGGAAAATGGAGAAATGCCGTCATGAAAAAATTATTATTTGAGTTATTAATATATAAAACCATATATATATTGCTCTAATGTAGGCAAACATTGATAATGAATGAAAATATGAATCACAATCAACTATCTCAATGTCATAAAATGTAATCATGAGTCATTAAGGTGGAGTATCACTAATTGTCCCAATAATAATATATAATGGATGACCATATGGCATTAGTGGAGGATGTGTGTTATATGTAAGATGTATCTATGAAGTTTCCTTGATCTCTTTTGACTCATGTTGATGAAATAAATCACTAAACATCTTTAAATTTTGATTTCCATTGTGTTAAAATAGAGATTCCTATATAAGTGTGCCTAAATAAATAATTTTGTCATGAATAAGATCCTATATCTTGTGTCTTACCTTGAACATCTATTTGTTAAATGTTTGGCTATTTTATGATACTTGAAATATGCATTTCCATCATAGTTCCCTAGTATATGTCATCTTGGATCAAAATATTATGAAGGAATGAGTGTTATAATGTTAGACTTCAGTAACTCCTTTAGAAGCACATGAGGAGGTTAAGGTAATAATGAAAACTACCTCTTTGGTGGAGGTGTCATTTGTAATTATTTTTTAGGTTATGATACTACATTGACTATAGTATTTTACTTCATATTTTTACCATTTATTTTGTCCTTTAATTTAATTTGTCTTAAAAACTTCATCTTTGAGGTGGTTAGAAAATTTTATTTATACTTAATTTTGGTCAAATCAATTATATTGAGATCTCTAAACCTGAATGTGTGTCATAAATCATCTATTGATTTGACTATCTTGAATATAATTGGTTCATGGAGTGATGGTGAATAAAATTATTCAAAAATATATATTAGTTAATTATCAACCATAACATTGGTGACATTAGTTAGCATAGCCTTGTATCAAATCACATATTACTAATTAATTCATTAGATCTTTATTTTAGGATGTAACAATTTGAGTATATCATAACTTATCATCAATGTTAATGTAAAATTTTGTTAAGAATTGGTTGTAAAATAGTTTTAAAACTCTTATATATATTAAAGAGGATGATCATAAAAATATCTCAATTCATTATATTTAAAATTATTCAAAATAAATTGATAAATATCTTCGCATTGTATGCATAATCTAAATAGTGTTACATAGAATGATCTAAGGTGTTCTTGAAGATCACCCATTCATTTAATCAGAGCTAGGGATACAATAATCCTTATAGATTGTTATCTAAAGATCTAATTTAAGGATTTATCCCAAAATAATTCATTAATATTAAAGAACAATATAATAAAAATAAGATAAAAATAGGATAGAAAGAGAGGAAAATAATGGTTTAGTTAATATATCATCCATTTTATCTTAAGTAGGATAGAAAGAGAGAGAAATTGATTGTATTTAGGAAGTTTATGCTGAAAGTGATGTTAAATCTCAATATGCTTGGACATTACATGGAAAACCAGATTTGTTACTAAAGAAATGGCACTTTATTGTCACCAAAATTTGGATTAGGTGAAGTTTTAAGGAGGCCCAAATATACAACAAGTCTTACTTTCCAAATTACTTCCTTAGTAGCATTATTACAAGATTTATACTTTGATTCAAGGAATGATAAGGATATTTTACTTTGATTTTTACTATTCCCTGAAATTGTGTCAAAATCCAAAGAGTAAAAATAAGCACCATGATCATTAGGATCACTATCCCAATCATAATGAATAATCTTCTTGTCAGCTTTAAAATGAGTAGTTTGAGGATTTGACGTAAAATGAGAAACCAATCAAATAAAAAAGAAATATTAGAACAAGTATGAGTAATATAATTAAAACTTCCAGTTAATTACCTATATAAATTAGGATCAACACTTTTGGTTTCAATGGCATTACAGAATATTACACAATGTTCATAAGGGGTAGCAATATGTTTATAGTCTAACATATTAAATCTAAATAAAAAGTCATAAAAATATTTATATTGAGAAATGGAAATGGTATATTTTTCTTGTCAAACTTGAATGCCTACAAAACCAATGAAATAGACCTAAATCTATCATTTCAAAGGTGTTCTTTAAAGATTTTTTAGTATAAAATAACCATTGAACTATTACTAATAGTTTTGATCAAGCCATAAACATATAAAATAAAGATAATTGTTGATCTGGAGTATTTTTGACAAAAAAACTAAGATCGTTAGAACTATGGGTGAAGCCATGAGGTATAGAAATTTGATAGAATTTAGATTACTATTCTTTAGGAGAATGGACATTTTGATTTGTTCATGTAAATAAACATTCAAGAAATCACTCTTAACATCCATTTGATAAATAGGCCAATGCATGTGAGCAGCTAGAGCTAAAAAAATTTAATTGTGTCATCTTAGAAATGGGTTTGAAAGTTTAATTAAATCAGTTTCTATTGTTTTAGAGTTTTTATCCCTTATATGTTTTTTTTACACAATTATATATTAAGCTTGATTAGTTTGAATAATTAGGTCACTTAGGTGTAATAATTGGGTCATTAATCACACATGCATATGCTTATTTTTAGTCAACATGGTTGTATTATTTATTTGATAACCAATGTTGACATTTGGGGCTTGGAATGTTGCACATGAGTTTACTATTCACTTGGTAACTATGTTGTGTTCTCATTGCCAAGTGTATGTTGCTCAATAGCTCTTATCTGCCTATATAAGGAATTCTCCTCCAAGGAGTTCATAGTGGATTTTGTGGAGTATTGAATTATAAAAATTTTATCTAGTGTAGAGTTTAGTAGATTATTTAGCCTATAAGACATTTATTGTTTCATTGAAGAGCCTATTAAGCCTTTTAAATTGTGTGTTTTCCAACAAGGTTTTAGTAAGCTTTGTATATCAACCTTTTTCACTAGTACCTAATATTGTAATTTCTACTCTGATTGTGATTTCTTTCATTGTGACAAAGTTGTGTATTTGAACTCCTAGTATTCAATCTTGTAACTCTCATATGTAGATGATTATAATAGTTCATTAATTTTTAAAAAAAAACTCTTACAAATAATCTACCTTTATATTTTTCCACTTGATTGTGAAATATGAACTTAGTTTGAAACAACCATTTACAACTTACCAAATTATGACCTTTAGGTAGAGGGAATAAATCCCAAGTGTGATTAAAGATTAAGGATTTTTATTCATCATCTATTTATTTATCCAAATCAGGGTGACCTTGAACTTGTTTAAGTTTTTTAGGGCCATTATTGTTCATAAGATTAGAAATCAAATCGTAATTACAAAATTGTTGTCTAGTTTTAAGAATCATTAAGATCTACATCAATTAAAGAAGTTTCTAACATTTCCCTTGCCCACTTAGGCATAGATTTAGGTTGGGAAAGAATATAATAAGATTTTTTAACTTTAGGCATAATATCACTATGTAAAAAATAATTTTGATCATCACTAGAGTCAAAAGGAAAATATGTAGAAATGATATCAAGAAAATCCTAAGTAGAAACACAATGTAGTACACCATCTTCAATAATTATAACATACCTTTTAATCTTAATTTTGTTCATTTGAGTATCATAAATCATATAAGATTAACATGATCCATCATAACCAAAAACATAAAGATCTAA